>JABSTR010001867.1:0-34070 GCA_013339765.2 Haemaphysalis longicornis | reverse complement strand
AGAAGAGAGATTACCGGCTCCGCTTTAAAAATGTATATCTGGTGTTAAGGAAGGCTGAATAAGAAAGATCCGTTCATCTAATATTTTTTCTAGATACCGGTTATAGAAACAAAGATAAGCTGAACAAAACGGATTGGTGCGACATAGCGTACAATGACCAATAGACAGAACGACGAATACACCGGTGGGTCAATATCCAACAAGCTGAAACACTGATAATGTTACGCTTGAATTGGCAACTACGGCCGTCTTACCCGCCAAAATTGCTCTTAGCGCGTTAAGTGAAGCCCCTCTAACAATAATAAATTTGGAGAAGTGTTAGAGTGAGAAACAACCATTCTATTTCTAGTTCTCTTCCGTCACCTCCGGGGTCCCTCAGGGTAGCCTTCTTGGCCTCTTACTTTTTCTGATTTACTGATTTTCTGAGATCGCGTCTGTCATAAAACAACCCTTTCAAATTCCAATTTTGCGGTTGAGTGCGTTATTTATAATAAAATTACTCTATTAGTTACCAAGAAGTTCTAAACTCCTCAATTATTGGCATCCTCTCCTGGAGCCCTGGAACAAATCCTGTCACTACGCATCAGCAGGCAATAGAATCCACACAAATTTTTGTACTCTCTCGCATAAAATACCTTAAACTAAGTTCAGGAATATACGTATTTGCGAGTAACTATAATGAAACCCCTTAGTTGAAGGTCGCACGTTACTCATGTCTTTTCCTCTGCCTTTCGTCAATTGTGGCATGAGCTTCGGCATAAGCTTCGTGACGCTCCAGGTAATGCTAAATTACTTTCGTACACAACTATAATTACGCCTGACCAGCATTATGTTTGCGTAGTTTGGCACCCTTACAGTACAAAGAATATTGACTTGTTAGAGGGGATTCAAAGAGAGCTGTTCAATTTATTTATTCCTTAATGGTCGCAAAAATTCTGTTCCCCAGCTGATGCTAGCCAGGGAATTTAAATACTGCAGTTTAAAAGAAGGTTTCTCTCCCTTAAATTGTTGTATTTATTTTCTCACCGACAACCTGCTTTGGGCTGGAGTGCCTTCTTGAAAATCCTTGCTACTGCCCGTACTCACCCTTCCCATTCTCTGTCCTTAACCCCAATGTTCGCTTCTACGAATTTATTTAGATTTTCTTTTTCACCTGCACAATGAATGATTGGAACAGCACAGCCTCAAATTTTCTTAACTCTCTTGTTTTATTACAAGCAAATATTTAGTCTTCCATGTTCGGTTGTGCCGGACAACCTGTGTTTTATTATTCATTTTGATCTTTCTGCTTTTGCTGTTTGCATTACTGCATCTTTGATATCGTTACCACGCTATGCCCTTCCTGCTGGGGTGTCTGGCATGCATCATATTCTTAAATAAATAAATAAATAAATAAATAAATAAATAAATAAATAAATAAATAAATAAATAAATAAATAAATACCTGTCTTCAAGGAGCGCTTTGCAAAAAATTGGGTGCGGCTCAGTTGCTACTACTGTCTATGCCAAGTAACCGCGTTCGCACTGTTCGCGCTGCCAACGGCGTTTTTACTGCAGATGCATAAATCTTTAAGCAAAGCTTCCAGCCCCTTACTGATAATGTCCGTACGCGAAAACGCACTGCAGGAAAGACAACATTCCCTGACGATGATCGGGGGTCAAGCATACAGAAATCAAAGCGCTTTCCTTCGAACCTTGGAGGCGGCTCCGTTAGGCCCCCTCCGCTAGGGGGAGATGAGCAGTAGAGGGAGGAAGGTGTCGCAGGTGCGTGGCAGGGCGACCAAAATAGGCCTAACGTGATGTTGTGAGGTTAACACCTCAAGTTCCATCAGCCTCATCAACGATGAGAATAGCGTTGCTCTGCGTGCCGGAAGGCTGTTACGCGTAGGCGGTAAACCTAACGTCGCATTTTGAAGTTTAGGATGGTAGGCATAATGTCACATGTTGTGGTCTAGCACATCCAACCGGCATCCACTCAAAACAGTGCTCACGGTACGCCAAGCAACAGGTACCGATTCACACCGTAGGCCCCCAACCCAAACGTTAGGACTACGGAGTGTATACTCAAGAGTTGCTGCGGGTATTCTAGAAAGGTGGTGTGTACCTCCAGTGTACCACATACGCGCAGTGTTGGATTGTCCGTCGAAGGAATCCATCACGAGAAAGCTTCGCGTTCAACCATTGCTGTCGTGAGACGGAGGGGCACATCATCTTTCGTCTTGAAGTGTTCAGCTGCTGCATGGAGCCAGGCAAGAGTGCGTAAAATTGTCCATCGTGCACAAGGTTGCGGGTACTGTGGATGATGTGGATGAAGCGACCGGGCCCGCATCAGCGAAAGCGACTCTAAAAGCAGCTCGGCTGAGACTGCAGCTAAGTTGAGATCTCTCGGCCCCCTCAGTAAATTCTCGACTATTCTAAACAGACTGGTTTCTCAAAGCGAGTGACGAATGCTTGACAGCAGAAAACAGTAACTTGTGCTCTCAGATGCCGCAGCTTCTAGGAAGCTTTCCCCATTGCTCTCACAGGTTTTACACCCCTTGCTAACTCCTGTTGCGGCTGGCCTAATGGTAGTAATGTCTGCACGTTCCCCGATGCCGGGAGTGCTGGTGCTTACAGTCGAATAATTCAACAAGACGTCGACAAGAACCTGCCAGAGGTCACCCTCGATTAACGGGAGAGGTGGCGCTGGATGCCCTACTGTGGCGGTCGCTAGTGCCTGCGACGTGCAGCCTTGCACGTCGTAGTGGGGTTTCGCAGGATTTAGTCCTTCCGGCTCGGTGTTTCTCCGGCCTTACAACTCTAGTGCAAGCTGCGCCATTTTTCCTTTTATTTCAAATTAGAAAAGAGCGAGGGGGTGGTCACACAGATAGCAGGGGGGGAAGCTTTGTGTAGCATTTACACTATAGGCATGTTTCTAATTGAAGCGCTGGGCTTCTGCAGCCGTCAAGAGGCGCCAGCGTGGTGGCGTCGCCTCCCGACCCCTTTACCACACAGGCCCTAGGCTTCTGGCCCAGTTATAAAGTCTCTTAGCCAGCTCGCGCAACCAAGTGTCGGCAAAGCTTCACGTGAGGTTTCCTTGGTTGCACGAATGTCTTCTCCTGCGATGAAGTGCTTCTTAGCTGGGGCAAGGTTTGTCTAGCCTGCGTGTAGCCAGTAGCCAGTAGTAGAGTACGAGGTTTATGTGTGTAGCCAGTAGTAGTTACCTGGGAGTTTTCTGCTGACGTGGACGCGAAACCTTCCTTGGCTGGTTAGAGGTATACCGCTTCGCAGTAAAAGGGCTTTCTTTTGGAAAGAATACATGTAATCGTATTCCCGCTCCATCTCTGGCAAAATGCATATATTTACACGACGGCGCTCTGAAACCACACGGGCGGGCACTTTGTGTAATAGGAGCAGCTGCAGAAGTCAGCGAGGTCTCAAGTCACGGGAAGCTGGCGTGTCAACGGTTAATGGCGTCCACCTGCCACGCAAGCGAGGAGGGTTCGTCGCTAGAAGCAGAACTTAAATAAGGTGTTTCTCGTTCACAGGCCCACATCGGAGTTTTGCAGTCAGCCCGATAATTGCGAAAAAAAACTCCTCGTGTCATTATGCGACACATAGTACGTTCCATAAGAGGGTGTGGTAACCATTGGAAAGAGAAATTTCGTTACATATTTTATCGCCTGGCCGCGTGCACTGCAAAAGCGAGATAATAGCCACAAATCAGTCTTGAACGTGTCAAAAAACGTAGAAATGACATTGGCATTTATTTAAAATCATTAGAAACGCAAAAGTACAGCAGCGTTGGGGCTTTCGATGGTTCCCGCAACATTACAAAAATGCGCATGATGCCACACTCAATGAAATTGTTTTTACTGCATTCATCAGCGAAATCCAGTGTTCCCAGTTTGTAAGCTGCATACAGATGCACCCAGTAAAATTACCAATACGCCCTCGAAACGGCCACGTAGCGGGAAAAATATTTATGAGTACCGCAAATACGTATTCGCGCTTAGTGAAGCAATAAAAATGGTGATTCGGTCGCGTGTCTTCAGAGGGCGCTCGCGCAAGAAATAAAACGGCGTGTAATGCGAAGGGATACAAATTTGATAAGAAAGCGAAATGCGACAGTATAATCATTATGAATAATATTCTCCTGTCTAACAAGGAGCCAACTAATAAAATTAGCAAGCAGGGACTACTAAACTCGTCGCGTGGAGCGCACTAACAAGTGACGTCCGCTACTAAGCTCGCCATACTGAGCAGTTTCAAACTCTCTTCCATTCCAAACGCCGGAACATTGAGTACTTTCCTAGTACCTCGCTTTTTTACTCACTCAATCATCACTCCCTCACTCACTCACTCACTCACGCTCCCTCACTCACGCACTCACTCACCCCACTTTCACTCACTCGCTCACTCACACTCTCATTCACACTTTCACCCACTTACTCTTTCACTCGCTTTTTACTAGCTCACTCACTCACTCACTCACTCACGCACACACACACGCGCTCTCACACACACGCTCTCACGCACACGCTCTCACGCACACGCACACGCACGAACACGCGCACACACACACACGCACACACACTCACACTCACACTCACTCACACACTCACACACTCACTCACTCACTCACACACACACACACACGCACACACGCACACACGCACACGCACACACGCACTCACGCACACGCGCACACGCACTCACGCACACGCGCACACGCACACACACACACTCACACTCACTCACTTCACTCACTCACTCAAACACTCACTCACTCACTCACTCACTCACTCACTCACTCACTCACTCACTCACTCAGTCATTCATAAATATTATGCTATCCGATTGCCGGGAAAGCGAACAATTCGCCACCCCACACCGTGCACGGCGGAATGACGTATATCCGCAGCGGTAGCGGTGAATATCTCTCCGCTAGTCTGTACTCCATCGGCATTCGCTCGACGATGTGCTGCCATAGACAAATGAAACGCAAACACGAAAATTTGTACCAAAACACACAAAGAGCGCGATTTCTTCCCGTGCAAGTCAGATTGACGCGTGGCTTAGTTTAACAAAAATTTGAATCGTGGCTTTTCAAATATACCAATACCGCGCCATTATTTGGCCTGAACTAACAGTATTTCTCTATCTTGCGTGTGCTGTTTAATATTTTCGTGCTCGCATTTCATTTGTCCGTGACTGGGCAGGTGGGGCGCAAAATGCGTGAAACACTAGGCTGAGAAGACCTTTTCAGCGTGGTTTGGCGTAGCGAAATGGCGAGGACTACAGCTTTCGGGCTAACCACAACGTGAAAAACGAAAGCAAAACAGCGCAAACAATTTCGCTTTCGTAACTAGCTTGTTGAGCACCGTGCACGGACGGAGTGAAAAAAAAAATTCCCGCGCCTTCCCGCGAGGGGAACACGAGTAAATGCAGAGCATTGGGGCCTCAGTACTGGTTGAAGAAAGTGTTGCGTCCATCGCTTCTTCCGTGAGGCTGGAGTAGCAGACACGAGTAAACGTGGGAGCGAGCGTCAACCAAGGAAGGAAGGAGCAACGCAGTGACTGAAGCACGAGCGTCCGCTAGCCACTTTATATTTGCAGCGCGCGCAGTAGAGGGAGAGCTGTACGGGGGGAGAGCGCGCATGCGCAAGCAGCGCGCGCCCTTCCACGCGCCACCGCGCTGCTATCACGCACCTGTTACGCAGAGACCGCGACGGAGCGAACGGGCTGACTACGACGCATGCGCGCACCTGCTGCGGACGCGGAGCAGTGGGCGCCATCCGACGCAGGAACAGGCGAGGCTAAGAAATGCTCTGCATTTAAAAATTAGCAGTGGCTTAGCTCGGCTACGCCAGGATATACACAGCGTGAGCTAAGGTTCAGCTGGTTATTCTTAGTTTTCTGGTTCTCTAGGATTCGCTGAGTAAAACGATTACTGCTGATAAAACGATTTCCAATCCAATCCAATCCAATCCAATCGAGTCAGGTCCAGTCCAGTCCAGTCACTGCTCCTCGCGCATGCGCAGCACAGCTCTCTAGGAGCCAGGCGAAACGGCTATGAAGCGGCTGCAGCGCAGCGTCCGGCTTGGCTACTGCGCAACGGAGGCGCACAGCTGGGCACCTTACGGAGCCAGTGCGTCTGCCGCGGCTATGACGTCACTCCTCTGGAATGCGCGCACCGGCGAATGTGCAGACCCAATTCTCTACACCCCGTACTCCAACTGGATTGGAATATTTATTTATTTATTTATTTATTTATATATTTAAAAACACCTTACAGGGTCTCTTAGGGAGCATGGAGTAAGGCGGTTACATAGGAAAGAATGCTAGGTGATGAAACTTTTGCGACATTACAAAGCAATACCTTACAAAGCAATGCACAGATGACCAGGCGGGGTTACAGGCAACAAAAAGAATTTCACAGTCACAAAAAAAACACCATGAACAAAAACAGAATTGAAGGAGGTTATACAATGCTATTAGATATATGTATAATTAACTGCTCGCGCAAATTGCTTGATTAGTTAAATTGACAATGACGTCGGGTAAGGTCATTCCAGAGTGCTATGGCACGAGGCGAAGACGAAAAATTCAATGATTTTGTTTTTCCAAAGATGCGTGTATTGCTTCACTGATTGTGCAGTCGTTTAGACATGCGCAATGGTGCTGTTAGTGGCAAGGGTGGTGGCCTGGATGCGTGAATATATTTATGAAGCAAAGACAGGAAAGCAACTGTGCGCCATATATCTAGATGCTGTTCCGCGATTTAGGTTTCGACGTAAGTAGCCTAGTGTTCTTGAAGCGTTTCCAGATATGCCGGTTACATGTGCCGCCCAAGTAAGATTAGAGGTGAGATGCACGCCGAGTTATTTATGCGAAGATGACCGTGACCAATTGGGATTATTCATATAGTAATCAAATGCAAAAGGTAATGTTTTTCGACCAAAGGATATTATTTACATTTAGATAAGTTTAAAGTCATTTGCTATGCACCACACCAGTTGTTATTGAGATTAAGGTCTTTCTCCAGCGCAATGTGGTCATCGGTACTCGTTATAGAACGGTATAGAATGCAATCATCAGCAAAAAGTCGTATTGACGAAGAAATATTTGTTTGAAGATCATTAATGTAGGTGAGAAAAAGTAGTGGCCCCAAGACCCTAACCTGAGGCACTCCGGAGGTGACGTCGGAAATTGGAGAGGAAGAGTTATTAACCAGAGTGAACTGCTGTCAAAAAGACAAAAAGTTACGGATCCACGATAACGTTAGTGAATCTGAACGAAGTTCTGTTAATTTTGAAATCAGACGGGAATGAGGTACGCGGTCAAATGCTGTAGAAAAGTCCAGAAAAATGCCGTCAGTTTGTAAATTATTATCCATATTCAAGTGAAGATCAGTGATAAATTCGAATAACTGCGTGTCGCAATAAAAAGCTCGCCTAAATCTATGCTTATTCTCAAAAAAGAAGTTATTGGTGTCTAAATGACCATAAATTTGCGAAAGAACTATATGCACACGCATCTTGCAGCAAATGCATGTTCGTGATACGGGGCAATACTTGACTGGTAAATATCTATTTCCACTTTTAAATAAGGGAAGTACTTTACCAATTTTCCAATCAGCCGGCAGTTGTCCTGTTGATAAAGATTGCGTGAAGATATGCTACAGAATTTTACTTGATTAGGATGACGTGTTTTTGAGCACCTTATAATTTATGTTATCAATGCCTGAAGAAGTTGATAATGTAAGTTTTCTATAGGATATGCAATCCCTTTAGCGCTTACGGAAATAGGTTCCATGAATGTATAATCAAACTCGCGAACTTCGGGCACTCTGGAATGATATTCGCATGTGAACACAGATGAAAAAAATGAGTTCTACACTGAAGCGCTATCTACATCTGATAGAGGCATATGGTTAACATCTGGTATACTGACAGAATTGGTAGCTTTTTGAGGGGAAATTACTTGCCACAATTTTTTCGGATTAGTATTTAACATGGATGCAAGTCATGCGTAATATATTTAGATTTCGCTGTGCTTATTTCGGAGCAGTACTCTTTTAGGAATCCTTGTATTTTTCCTAATCTGAAGGGCTCTAAGTGCGCTTTGCAAATTTGTAGAGCCGTCGCTTCTTTGATATCTGGGACTTAAGTGTTCTGTTAAACCAGGGGTTTTTATTGTCGTTAGAAATAGAAATGAGGGGAATATGTTTATCAACCAAAGTAATGATTTTGTTTCTGAAGAGAACCCAGTTTTCATTGACTGATAGGTACGGGAAAGATGGAAGAAAAACCTGATCGTAAAAAACTTCCAATTTGTCATTTATACCTTCGTAATTACCTTTATTGTAGTCCTTAATTTTTTTAACAGTACTACGTAATACGTGGGTTGGGAGGCTAAGTGTTAGTTGAAGTAGCTTATGGTCACTGAAACGATTTATGTGCAGAATAGCACTAACAGTCTCGGGAGCGTTCGTTATAATTAAGTCTAAAATGTTTGTACCCCGAGTCGGTTCCTTGATAACTTGAAACAGGTTATAATGTAGGGTTAGACTTACAAATTCTATTGCTTCGGGGCAGGTAGAAAAAAAGAGGAACCAATCAATCAGGGGAAAATTAAAGTCGCCGAGCTAGTTTGTATTATCAGGAGAGCATTGCTGAATTGCTGAATCAAGGCTTTTGCGCAGCTCTTCTACAAACAAGTTATCCGAGTCGGGAGGGCGATAACATACTCCTATCAATATTTTTGTTGCTGATGTGATGCATGCGGTCCATACAATTTCAATAGCGGAGTCTGTATTGACACAAAAGGATGAGAGTGTTTTTTTAATAGCTAGTAGAACGCCACCACCTCTATTGTTATCGCGGTCATGCCTAAATATGTTGTAGGTGCTGGTATCGGGGAGAAGCTCGTGATCGGGTATATCAGAATGAAGCCAAGTCTCTGTTATTGCTAAAATGTCAGGGTAGCTATCTTCTAACAACGAGCAAAGCTGACAACGTTTGGGTATAAGGCTGCGTATGTTAGTAAAGCATGACTGCATGAATGGTTACTTGTTCAAGTAGTCTGAACGTATAGGTTCGGTTGCGTGTGCATGCTTTCTTTGCTATGTTTTATGAAGTATAACTGGATCAGTTGCGTGATCATACATGTAGGTCTCGTTGTCAATGCGCAGTTTGTCAACTGACAACTTTATCGGCTTCTTTCAGCGTTTGGTGAATTCAATTAATTTTTCCCTGGAATAACTTGTAGATGGCGAGAAGCCCACACGAATTGAAAAGCCGCTACCCTTTAGTTTATGCGCGGAAGAAAGAACGTATTCTTCGTCCTTAAAGTAACTCATTTTAGCAATGATTGGCCGCTGCTTATTCGTGTTGTACTTTCCCAGTCTATGCACCCGTTCAAAGTGTTCATTTGTTAGGGAGATGCTAAGTTTTTCAGAACAGAAAGTTATTATGTTTTGGTCGGATGTTCCCCAGTCTTCTTTGTCTTCGCCATCTATACCAAAAAGAGCAGATTGCCCCGTGGTTGCCGGTTTTCCGCGTCATCACATCTCATCGTTATATACTGTAGCCTATCAGTTATATTACGCTACGGCTCATTAGGTACAAAATCGGCTACAGTGGAATCAAGTGGAGCCTTTGCGGTTTACAAGGCGGTAACTCTTTCCGTCAATTGCTTAATCTGCTGGTCCTCCACCTTGCTTTTACCGAACACTTTTCAATTCACTGAGTATTCTGGCCTGCCCAACTTCTAGCCTGCCGACAAACTCCAAAACTGTGGCGACTTTTTTTCAAGAGTAGGCCCAGGGTTGGACTCACAATCGCCACAAACAATGAGCAATAGTTCAAACGGAGCATGACACGGGCGTGCCGGAAGGCAGCATGCTCGCCTCACAGAATCTAACAATGTTGCTGGGCACGACACCGCAACTAGAAACGATTGTTGCTCTTCACACCAACAGCGCACTCCAGGTTACTAACCTGTAAATACAGCAGTGGTAAGCGACCCATTTTCGAACCGGCGGCGGTGATTATATCTGTTGACGATCCCGGTAGCCAGACAAGAGAACTGTTTCCGTCCAAACGTGGCTGTGCGCAGAACGATGTCGACTGGAGCGAAGCTGGTTCTGATCGACATTCCTGCCAATAAGCGGGAGCCCACGAGCTGAAGCCCATGAGCAGTACTGCCTGTAAATACAGCAGTGGTAAGCGACCCATTCTCAATGCGGCGTCGTGCCCGAATTTATTCCAATTTATTTTAATCCAATCCAATCCAAATCCAATCAAATACAATGCTCCTCGCGCTTCTGCAGCACGGCCAATCAAGGTCCACGAGAAACTGCTCAAACTCGGCCAGTGTAGCTCACGCTACAAAAGGAAAAAGCGAGAGCGCGGCTCCCAATATTAAATTGGACATGCAATTTCACAACCGTGATGGTAAATTACAGTCTATGACAATATATCAGCGTGCGCAGCACGCATTTTTCCTTTTACTATCTAAAGATATGAAATTATATTTATGCAACTGCACACGAGAGTAACGATTCCTACTCCACGACTCGATAAGCCGTATTAAAACTCAGACATAACGTACGATTCTTGTCCATCTGCACGAACGCATACGCAAATTTCAGCGGGAGCCAGGAAACTAAACGAAGCGGTGCAGTCGGTGTGTCATAATGACAAATACTGCGCAGGTCCTCGTGAAACGAGCTAGTTAGTTTTCTGCAAATTGCGAGAGGTACGCACATGGGCGGATATAAATAAAAACACCCTACATGCAACCTAACAAAACGCGATATTTTTTTGCGAATTCTGCAATAAAACACAGGGGCTGAAGATTTCTGGCGGGTCTAACAGGCAAAACACAAAATCCCACGCCTCAGGGCAAGCACCGTAACTGTCGTAGTAGGACGTGTGACGCCAGGTCCGCGTGAACGATAACTATCTAAGAGCGCCACCGAAACGAGTAATGACCAATAGTGGTATGCGTTTAATACACCAAGGCCTCGAAAATGGGTTACTTCTTATACAATATGTAATTCCCCAATGTGAAACCTTTCGCCATCCTGATACGCGAATCCGTGAAAATCTGCGACGACTTTTCAAAACTGTAAGGTCACTAACAATTTTCGCCTATATGTTGTTAGCTGTAGCAAGCCAGTCAATTATGTATACAACTACAACCAGGGCGGCAGTCAGAACATTTTTTCGATGGGAGTTGGGGGTTTTCAGAAGTGAGGACTATTGCCGCGATGATCACTGAGTCTTGGCTTCCGCTCTGTCTTAAAAAAAATTCGCAAAGCGTTCAAACCCCCCCCCCCCCCCTCTGGCTACGTCCCTTACACTCTACCTTGATGCTTCCTAATGCTTCAATGGAAGCGCACAGCAGTAGTAAGGTGCAATAGCTTGGTTGCGACGACGTCACCAACACCAATTCCCACACAGAACGCTACGAGCCCGAAACATCATTCGGCGTTAACGCGCGCAGCAGTCCCTCCACGAGTCATGACACGAAACAGTAGAAGCATTATGGCGTGAGGGGTCCATCTAAATCGTATTCACGGTGCTTCATATTTGGAGCACAGTCACGACCCATTACCGCAGCTAAACGCAATTGCGCCTTTAACTAGTGGCTGTAAGTGCGATCGTCCACAGGCTTAGCTGAAGCATCACATTCGACTTTAGCGTAGAATATCTGAAAAGTTCATAACGAAAACTGTTTAAGCGAATGTGGAATGTGGAATGTGGAATGTGGAATGTGGAGAATGTGAAAGAAATGCCGCAGTTGAGACCAAATTACATACACCAAAGCAGTAGGAGACGGTAAGTGGGTAACGCGTCACTCCAGTTATGCCTGTCGACGACTGCACGGGTATACATAGCGCCATCATCAACCACCACAGCAAGCGGCTCCTGTCATGAACAGCCAACAGCGAGTACGAGCCTGCTCAATGCGGTAAGCCCCGAACATCACGCCAGTAGCGTGAGTGCACTCCCCACTCGAGAGTTGCGAGCGGAGCTTATCACGCGAGTGACCGGCAAGCGGGGATCACAGCTCGCGGAAGGACGGGTGCACTGGCAGTCTCCACCGTGAGTGGTGCTAGCTCTAACTCGCACTCGTAGGCCAGAAACAATGGTGAGGTTCACTCACCAGTCGCTCGTGAGGTGTGAGTACGAGGTGTGTCAGTCCATTCTTAGGTGCGCCTGCCGTTTTATGCGGCTCATAATTCAAATAGTGCAGGAACTATGGACTTGGACAACATGGGAGGCAGGACGAGCGCTCTCTAGCAACTGAAATTTCAACCTACAGGAGAACGATATGTAGGCACAGCGCTGCCTTGCCTTCCACCTTGTCCGATTCCGCCGTTTTGGCGCTCTTCGCATTACGAACCACTACCAACTTGCCCAATTGATAGTCCTTATGAAGACTATGGCGCTGCTTTTGGTCGCTTTGCGGCTCTTGGAGAACGCCGGTGGTTTGGGTGGTTGGGATGGCCGTCTAAACAAGGTCTGAGCGACTTTCCAGCCCGGCGTATTTTGGTAGGATGCTTTTCGGTCTACACCATCCGTCGCGCGAGCTTAGCTGTGTTTGTAGATGCTGCGCGTCGTTTGAAAGATATGGATAAGATGCGGCCGCTGAAAACCATGAGGCGTTTTCTGCAGCTGGAAACGCCCTTCCCGTGACCGACGCAAGCATCTTCGTGCACGGTCGGCGACGTGCGCACGCACCGACATACGCCGTGGCAGCTGAATTTCCCGCCATCGATAACGGAATTGTCGGCGAGATCAACTGCCACATGCGTGAAAGGGGACGATTGTTTGGTGAAAAACTACCACCTCACCTCGCGGGAACCCCTGTGTAGATGCGACGCATAGGGGTTTCACGTTGCAGCGTTGGACAGCGGAGGAACGGCGCTGGAACGATGGAACGCACAGGCACCGCGTTTTATAGCGCGCATAACGGTGAGGGGACGCGCCGGCGCCAGTGCGTCTGCCGGGGCTATGACGCAACACAATCCAAAACAATCCAATTCAATCCAAGCCAATCCAATCCAATTCAATCCAATCCAATGCCCCTCGCGAGAGAGTGTTCGCCATCGGAGAGGAGAGGGGTGAGCGGCGGAGAGCGAAGCTGGCGCGGCGAGGAGAAGGGGAGGGGCGGGACGCCGACAACAACGACGCCGACGCCGGATGGAGGGACAAGGCGGGTGAATGAGATGCGTGGCATCTAAAAATTGCGTTGTGCATGGTCGCCAGCGCTGCTTCGCGAAGCGGTGTCAGAAGAACTGCGGCGGCACCTAAACCTTCTCCACGCGAAATCGGCCACCTATTCGCACCAAGAGCGCCGCGCGTAAGGAACACAAGCGGGCCGGTGGTTGTTCGTGGAAATGTTGAAACATTACAGCGAGAGAGCGTGTTTTGATAAGAGCCCCAAATTCAGAACCAAGACGCACAGTTGCCCCACTCTAAATTTTATGTGCCCACGCTAGCACCCTAGAGTTTCTTAGTAAATATACTAGACAGGAAAGTGCCTGGGAATCCGAGTCGGCGCAGTGGGTTATGGGAAGATCACTGTGGCTGGCTTTGTCTTGGAACGGCATTTGCATTCTCGAGCCCTCTTTGAGGTTTGCTTTCTTCACTATGCATTCATATGCCAAGACAGACAGACTCATATTAAAAGAAACCCGCTTGACTTCCTGTTCACTTAGCTTTAAAACCACGTTTTTTTTTCTGCAACAAAGCACTCTTTGTTTTCTTTTTTGTGGTTCTCCCTTTGAATTTAAGGCCATTTAAGCGTGTCGATCAAATCCAACAATGGAAGTAAGGCGAGCGCATGGTGTAATGGTGGCCCATGACGACACAGGTGGTCTTGATGTGAGCCGCATAGACGGTAGCGCCAGATTCCCCTCTGGTGTAAATTGTAAGAAACTCTACGGCTGTCACGACGGACGCGACGAGCAATGCGACCGGCGGTGCCCACGTTCAACCACTTGTAGGCAGACGTGCGCGTTGGCTGCAAAGAAAGGCGTGAGGTATCGCCGCCCAAACCCAAGGGCTGCGCGTATCCCGGAGGGGGTCTTGCTCTGAGATGGTAAGCACGTAGCATTCACAGAGTTAATCGACCAGACTTGAGGGAAATCCCCAAGGTGGAGTAAGTTTCTATAAAGGAAAGTTTGACATCCACCTAAATGCAGCCATACGGCTACAAAGGAAAGCTAACAGCTTTCTCGGAAACTACGCAGTTGAAGAAAAATTCGTCCTGGTCCAGGATTCGAACCCGGGACCACTGCTTAACCGAAGCAGTCGCTCTACCAACTGAGCTAACCAGGAGGCTAGTCGTTAGTAGCGCGAAAGCGAATTGATCAACAACTCAAAGTGAAGGAAGTGAAGCATTCACAGAGCTTTGAAGGGTGAGGAAAGAGTGAAATTCCAAGGTCTTATAGCTTGCACTTTTAAGTGAATAGTATCTTCGCCAATATTTAACACTTTTCAATTATTTTTGGAGGGGACGTTTCCCGGATAGTACTGCGGTGATTGGGTGCGTAAATTCAAAACGTTAAGAACCCTACTTAGGACCCCTTTAAGTACCATGACTCAAAGGTCCTTCAATGAACATCCATCTGGAAATGTTTTTTTTCTTTGTAGATGTGTTGTGGCTGATGACAGTAACCGGATACACGCACGGAAGCAGCCGAGTTTTGCCGGATAACGGGAGGGCTAGACAAAAAGAAGGAATCACAACACCAGCTCAATGTCTTCCGGAACGGTGTCTGATCGACAATTCAGCTTTCTTGTTATTTTCTACTTTAATGCTATGCAGAACCCACGATGGGTGTCGACTTTGACGAAGAAATTGAGCGAGTAGGATACCTCAAGATTCATGATGCGTAAGCGAAGTGTCTATTTTCGGTTTATCCCAGAACAATCGTTAGTCGACAAGTCTTTCTGACTGACCTAGGGTTGTTTTATTGTTACAGACTGTCGGACGCCGTCATGAAAACGCGCTGGCCAAATTCCACCACTGGTTTGACAAGCATCTACGCCTTCACCAGGGAGTACAAGGAAATGAAGAGGAACGTGGAAAAGCAAAGGCGTTCCTTGACACTGTAAGCTGTACCGAAGCATTAATTATTACGTGAATGCAGTTATCCCGAGATTCCCGCCAAGGACGTTCTGTTAAAGGGGTCCTGAAATACCTTCCGCTGATGCGTGGATGTACATGTAACCAAATAAAGCGATGTATTAGCAATCTCCTCCCGCAAGAATTTTGTTGAAGCGATGAGTATTAGCTGAGAAATCGTAAATCAAAAACCGCGTATTATCGTCGCGCCGCGGTTTCCTCCTCCTTTCAACTTACTCTCCGCTGTTGACGCGAGCGAGCCTTCCCCTCCCATGATGCTGCGCTCCTCGGCGGTGACGTACTTCCGCTATTGCGCTGCTCACAGAGCCGTCTGCTACGGGCAAGCTTTGTTGACACCATGAATCCCGCTCTCCGCTCAAGGCTGGAAAAGCGAACGAAAAATCTGGCCGCATGTGTGCGGCGGCCTGGCCTTGCCCTTTCGTGGTGTACGTTGCTGCAGAACTTTGCTATCGGCGGCGAACTCACAGCCGCACGAGGATGATCCTGCGCTCGCTCCCTTGGATGCACAGCGCACTGTTTATCCAAAAAGCGCCGTATCAGATGTGGCCCCGCTGGTGCCGGGTCTTATTTTGTGGTGGTGGTAATTCCTGGCGGCGGCATGTGACAAAGACATTTTAAACCGATACAGAACCCGTGCACAAAACGCCAGTTCAGCTTGGGGCGACGCGTGGTGGAGAGCGGCAACGTTGGCAAAACATGCTCCTCCGCGGCTCTGAGCTTTCTAGCGCTGGAGCGAGCACCATTTCTTTGACAATATCAAACATCGGTTGCCCTGGAAACAAGGCACAAACCGCTCTAGAAGTCAGTTACGGTTGCGTGATCTCGGTTCAGCTTGGGGCCCCACCCCGCGGCATATGGGCACTGCAGGCATACTACTCACTGCCATTTGGAAGTGCGAGATGCGTTTGGCATTACAGGAGGCGATGGTGTGTGTGTTGTGGACGCCTTTGTTTCGCGATGAAATGCGACGTTGTGCTTCTGCGGGTGGATAGTGCTTCCCATGGTCTGGATTATCTTTCTCAGGGCGGCGTACGACTCAACCTCGCATGGCGTATGTGCAGTGTGCGTGGCTAAAAGCCATCTCGGCTTGTGCGCCAGAGTTAATGACTTGCTGTTCGTCCGCCGCAAACCGGCGCGCGAGGGTGAGTGCCGAATTTACGAGGGGCAGGAGGAGGCAACCCATCGTCTGTCAATCGCGGTTCGGACTTGCAACGCATGTTGTGACGTTGTGTTCGTTCGAAACGCATCTCTGGATGTTTGGAAGTTGAATAAAATGTATGCGTCAAACCCGGGCATTCGGCTCAGGGCGTTCTCTGCGATTGCAAGAAAGAAGTGCCACGGGGCTTCAACGCTTCTTTATGGAACGTACTCAAGTAAGAGAATATTCATGTCGTGTTATGGCCCTGTCGCATTCAACACAACGGTTAAGCATTTGTTTACACTTGTTTCGTTTGTCGTAAAATGTCCAAGCACTCCGGCACTCCGCTGGCAGATCAGCCGGCGAGCCGACGCTGAGCTGACGACTCATCTCTTTGCCGGAAGTGCGAGAAAAAGTCGCCCAATAGCAGGATGTCTAGCTCATGACGAACATCTGGGAATCGATGATGTAGACATGTGAAGATGGCGGCGTCCAAAAACACGAAGGAAGGGTGAGAAAAAAGCGACAATCTTTGCAACAAAAGTGTGAGCTTTCCGCTGCGCGTAAAAGAGTAATACTTGGCACAGATGATGTTGAAGACCCAATCTAACGATTGCGCTAGTCATATTAGTGTGCTCAAAACGCCTTTCAGGGCCCCTTTAAGTTGTGCCTATTTTGCCTGTAATTCAGCTTGCTCATCGATTGGCAAGGTTAAGTAACGTGATTTTGTATAGAATATGCTACCTGACTGAGATGCGGTACTTACATGCAGCTTTAGGTGGTCTTGCTTCAACCGGGTCGCTCAGTCACGGATGCCTTAGAAGGGCTCTAATGAAACTAAAAATGGCGTCATGAGCAGCCACTTTAAGGAAGTGGGCGCAGGCGTCGTAGGCTGTGCGTGCGCGATGAGCCTCGGGAAAAGGGTGCTGTGCTTGGCTTGTTTTCTATGTAGGCGGCGTACGTGCGGTTTCCGTTCATCTCGCCGTTGCACATGGTGTGACTAACCATAAATAACTAAAAAAACGGTGTCTGCAAGGCCAACTGCACTGAAATTATGCTTTGGAGAAATTTATTTTTCAGCGTACAGCACGTACAACCAAAAAAACTGGGACATGACTCTAGCCCCTTAAAATTTCTCATTAATCAGTCAAAAAGGCTAAGAAGAGGCCTGTAGCAGGACGACGCTGAACCTTCCGGCGAATCGTGAAAGCCGCCCTGAGTCGGGAAAAAACTTTCCGGCAGGGGCGGAAAGTCACTTGCGTGACTTTGAGCGATCAAGACAGGCTGAGGATATCTTCATGCGCTTATCCTACGGGCTGGTCGCGCCACGAGGTTGTTCCGCCTAGGTTTGTACCTACCGGGCTAGCCGGTTGCTCGCCAGATGCATCGTCAGTTCATTCTGGCGGTAATGACCACGCTCTTCTCAATATGTTTCTAAAAGTGTTGATTTTTGCCAGTGGGTTTACAACCTCCATGCGCGCAGTTCATCTCCCATGCTTTGTACCGTGCTGTCTCTTAGGCAGGGTATACGGAAACAAGGTATTGAAAAATTAAAATTTTTTTTTCCAGTTTGCTTTTAAAACATTGGTATGTAGTCCTTGCATGTCTCCTCTTTAAGACAAAACGCAGAACCATTGCAATAGGCGTGAGGGAAAACGCTGTGTCAGAAAAGAGCCCCTTCAAACAATTCCCTTCACATCCCATGCAATGGAGAAGTAGACAGAATGATGCTCCGATACGCATAAAAAACCACTACGTTCTGTGGTGGCTATTCGCGAACCTTCAGGGTAATGGATTATAGGGAAATAAAAAATTACACCATCTTCCCGTGGGGAATCATGAGGAGGATGCGAAGCATCATGGGGGTTCCGTGTAGGTTCCATTGTGTTGCCGTTATGTTGTTTCATTTATCGGATCACGAATGGGAACGCAGTGGGAACCCCCATGTAGAGACAGAGAAATGTAGAGGACCACGAAGAGATCGACACCCGCATTACCTGATCGAGAGAGAGAGAGAGGAGAGAAGAGAGAGAGAGAGAGAGATGAGAGAGAGGAGAGAGAGAGAGAGAGAGAGAGAAGAGAGAGAGAGGAGAGAGAGAGGAGAGAGAGAGAGAGAAAGACCTTATTGAATTGTCCTGCGGGGGGAGGTGGGCGGGAGCCACTCAGGGCCTGCCCCCTCCTTGACGTTTCCTAAGTCGTCCCCGAGACAACGCCTTGCGGGCGTCTACGAGGTCGACGCGCGGAGGGTCGTCGGGTGTGATCCCTCAGACCTCCCGTCGGCGCCTCCCTACGCTTCTGCCCTGCAAGAGCAGCCTCGAAGCCGCTGGACTGGACTGCCCGGAGTTTGAACATAGTGGTCAGAAGAAGTCCATAGCACTTGTGATATCGTCCGGCCAACGCCTTGAGGCGGTTGCCTCCACTGGATTTAGTCCACAGTCCCACAGTAGGTGATCGAACACCTCCTGGTTCTCTTCCTTTTTTATTGCGTGCTCACGCTCTTACCCCGCTGCCCGCAGTCTTCGTCCTCTTCTCTGGTTCAGCTGCAATGCGCGTGGCGGTTCCCGCCCCAGCTTTCCCACGGGAAATTCAACATCCTCCTCTAAAGTTTTCAGTTCGTCGTTTTCGTTGACGTTTAGCTTCGCGTGCCTTCGTTGTTGACGTAGTTTGAATGAGTCAAGGACATAAGGCGCGTTCGCAGCACATGCTCCCGTCTCGGTTTGTAGCGGAGTGGGAAGAGCGCCACGTACGTCCCGTTGCGGCCAGAGAGTCGTGGGATCGAAACCGGGCGCCGCTTAACTATTTAATTTTGTAGTGTACTACGCTGACGTCAGGCCAAACGCTTACGGGTCTGGAGAGACGCGCATACGCAGTAGAGTGCGGACGGCGGACAACAACAAGGGAGGGAGCGACACAGCCTCGACAATGAGATGCTTCGCATCTAAAAATCATCCCCTCCGTTATCAATCAGCTAAGCGACTGTGTAGACTGCACGAGTTGTGTAAAGGACGGGCTGGGATCAGGGGCGATCACTGTCGTAAGGTTTAGCTTCTGGGAAACGCCTGAACGTCCCGCGCCGAGAGCTTTCCGCTACTTCCTTCAACAACTGAAAGGCCTAATTCCAGCGGCTATGTCGCGGCAGGAAAGACATTGGCCGGCATGCCCCGAGATAAGTCCAGTCGCCAGAAGTTCGAGGGTCCGCGAATCAGGAGAATGAAGGGGGAACATTGCATTACCCCTGCGCTGGCGCTTGGGCACGATGATGACGGAAATGAGCTGATCGGCAGTCGTGACGGGCAACGTTAAAAATCGGTCGATGTTTTTTGCTGACGACTGGTGCGACATGTGTAAAAGAGGTCTTTACAATGCAACCTTCTTACAACCGCAGTGCGCCTCAGTCGCTCTGCATGCTGTAGAGGGCACGTCCACAAACTTTCTACTTGTGTCTATCAGGTAAAAATTTTTGATGTTTTACAGCCAGAATAAATGCTTTCCTAAAAAATACTCAGCATAATGACGATTGTCTTTAAGCTGTACATACGTGTTTCTGAAAGTGGGTAATATATTTGCAGATACTGAAAAAGAGACTGGCCGACTACAAGAATGGCGTAAGAGATCCTATTTCGAGTAATGTATTTCTCGAAATCCTCTTGCGAATGTGGGTCGACGAGGGGACGTTGACCGAGACTGAAGTCCGCGACGAGTGCATGGCTATGCTTATTGGGGTAAGCTATCTCGTGCACTTTACCTCGTGCACCGTATCTCGTGCACTGTGTGGGCGTTGAATGTGTTATCGCAGAAATGACGTAGTTACCGCAATTTTTACGTTAAGTACTTTCGATAGGTGTTAGACATGTAGAAACAAAGTAGTAAAAGCTGTGTCTTGCCAACCACTGGGTAACACAGATATATTGCAAATGGGCGTTGTTTACAATTCGGTTCAATTATTTTGTTTCGCGCATTGGGACAGAGAAAACATTTGTGTCAGTATCATGGGGGACCCTTGCAAAGTTCCTGGTAGTGGTCTATGCAATTTGTAAATACCGAAATGCCGGTTCATGTTATAGGACATAAACTACATGTACGTGACTCACAGAGTAATATGTTAACACCCCAAAAGGTGGAAACCACTTAAGTTCCCGCAAAAGCAAACATTGAGGGGAGTAACCAAGAAGACATTTAAACACAAGCTGCCTTTACAGTTGAGGAATAATACATTATTGGAAAGGTACAGGTTCATTTTCTCCGATGCGCTTTTTAACGCAAAACAAAATTTAGTGCTATTTTACAACAATATGAGGCCATTCCGTATTTTCGTTCCAATGTAATTTATTGTTCGTTTATCATATATATTGTGAACAGGTGTTAGCGTTGAAATTCAGGTTTTTTTGGTTCTCTGGGGCCATAAAATCTCATCAGGGAAAGGGTTGTTATTTTTTAGTATTTCTTTGGTAATCACAGCCATTTTATTCAATATCGTGCTGAAGTTTGGAGCGCGAACAAAAAGCAATGAAGAAGGCTTGAATAGGGTAGGCGCACCTTACAGATTGTTGGCTTTGTTTTCTGTGCTGAAAGAAACATATTAGGATGAGAGCAGTGGGCATCACAAATAAAAGGCACAAAATAGTCACCCCGACAGCATTACGCGACACAGAAACGAGAAAAGATAACTTGCAGCTTCATGAAAGACAACATAGAATTGACACGGCTCTTTTCAGACAAGTTATTTACACATCGGGCAGGATATTAGATGACGTCTTGCGGCCATAGTTTCTGCATGCCTTTGGAATGAACGAAGTGAAACCTGTGGGTCTATTGTAAATACATTATTTAGTTTCCCATCCGGGTAATTATTGTAAAAAGAAATTTCGTGCTTGTTGTCGCTGTTGTATCGCTGCAGTAAAACAGTTTTGTACAACGGAGTCACACAGGTTACACAAAAAGCATCAAAGGTTAGCTGAGTATGATAATAAAATTCTGCATTTACAGTATTTCTGACAGCACGTTTCAGAATTAAATGGCGTCCATTTATGTTTGAAAACTTTGCTGGTCCCCAGACTAAGGGGCAGAAATTCATGCACGGAAGAAAACGAGCGTTATAACTCAATCTTTTATTTTTCTGTGGAACCAAACAACTTAAATTTGATAACATAACTACAATTTTAGACAATTTATTTTCTGCCACATCCTGATCCCCTGACAAGTGCCCCTGAGAAATTAAACCGAGGTCCTTTACTATAAGTACTATTTTAATATCTTAGGAACAAAGCTTGAGTGTAAGGCCATGAGTGAGTGGGAAATTATTTTTGGACTAAAAAGTATTGCTTTGGTTTTGTCGACATTTATGTTCCTAGAATTTATGGCCGTACAGGCATGAAATCAATGCAAGCTCTCTGTAGCCTATTGTTGCAGGTGTGAAACATCAGGTGCTGTATAAAAATAGGCTTGTGTCGTTAGCGTAAGTGACAAAAGTTGTATTTTAGTATATACAAACAATATCATTGACAAAACGTATAAACAGCACAGGGCCCCATATACTGCCTTGCGGTACAACGCTAAAAGTGGGCCTCTTGTCAGATACCTTCCTTATTACAACTTTCTGAAAGAGAGAAGCTAAGTATCATTCAATTACACGTTAACCGTTCCCCTGAATGCATAATGACTTAGTTTCGTTAGCAAAATCTTAATGTTTGCATAATCAAGTGCGTTATAATAATCCACGAAAGCTCACAGAGTGAGTTCTTTACGTTCAAGCGATTCCAGGGCGGACTCTTTGTTTAAGCATGGCAGTTCTTGTCGAGCTGTTGTTTCTGGTAGGGGACCTGGATGCGCGCGCCCACCCCCCCGTTCAGAGTGGAGACAACCGCGTCGTCTGCTACGGCAGCCGCCATGCTCATGCCCACTCCGTGAGGCGAGCGTGTGTCGAGCGGTATGTCGGAAGCAATGCGCCTCTGTGCGGACGATAACACTGCAAAAAGGTCACTAAGGTGGCCTTACAGTGAAGTAGGTAATATTTTTGGTGGCGTACAATATAACAATACTTCAAGGTTAGCTGTCCCACGCTATTATGAAACGCTGTCACCTGAAATTAACCTTTTAAAACGCGTTACAATCGCTGGTCAGCGTGGCGTGTTTTTTGTTTTTACATATGTAATTGCAGAAATTCAGTTGTACGGCTCTCGGTGATTTTCTTTCACAGCCCGAAATAACGCGTTTAACGCAAGCGTTAGTATAGAGGAGTGAGAAAATTTCTACGCTACTCGCAATGCTGTTCTTCGGCCAGAGTTGCGCGGTGAACCTGTATTGTTTGTAAACAGGCTAATATGCAGCCCTGAAAATTCATGTTGCATAAAATGTTAAGAACATGCTGATGGCAAAAAGAAGAGATCAGTGAGTGACGAAGGGATACGTTATTGCGGTCACAACGCTTCAATTGCAGTGCAGGTTTTTATTGTCTGCAAGTATCAATTGCCACAGACCTTTCCGAGATCTCTGACCAACGACCAGAAACTGGAGAAAGAAGCGATGAAATAACTTTAACAAATGAAATCAAAATATTACTTTGCAGCTCACCTAGAGAAGTAGATACGCAAAAGCGAAAACTTTGTACAGACATAAGGGCAAAAACGCGGTAAGCACGGCAAAGTAATAATAAACACACAAATGAAAGCAACATAAAAGAGCGACACAAATAAAACGGAAGTGCGTGAATTCTAGCGGTATGCCTTAGTTCAAAGATCACTGTAGGTACACTCCAGCACACGTCTTGCTTGCATGCCCGTCGAGTCCCTTTGCCGCGACCTGACGCAGGTGCACACGCAGCCTCAGCCTTGCGTAGTTAGACAGGAGGAGCTTTACCACAGTTAATTTGTGTTCCTGGCAGGATCCTGTTACGTCCCACCGGAGCATCTTGGTCAGGTAGGCGGTCACAGCCTTCAAGGGTGATTTCATGGTAAAAACGCTTTCCGACCAGGTGGGATATTATTAAAATGCTCCTCGCATGCTTTGAGCACGAGCATAACTGCATCGCTTGGTTAGTGAAGGTTGCTCCCGTCACTGACGTATTCATTAAGGGTCGTCAGGTACGCATGCTCACTGCGGCTTGAGGCCAGCAATGCAGGCTTGCACTTCTCACAGTGGCCGATATTTTTGAGGATCCCTTTAATGAGAAACCCACCCATGTGGAACAAAATCTTACACTCAGCAGATGTTCACCCTACAACAAACGGGATCTCTGAATCGTCGACGGCTTTAGTTTCGGCTGCCCCTTGTTCATGCATACCTGTCGACAACATGTCGATCAGGTACAGCGAGTCATCAACGTCGTAGCTAGTCGTTGACGGTGTTAACAAAAACTGGCTGACAGACACAAGCTTCAACGCACACTTTATGTCATAGGCCCTTGGAACTGGCTTCCTAAGACGTATAAACCGAAAAGAGATTTTTCAGACAGTCCTGGAGCAGTCTGCTTGTCAGGAAGAACTTGTAACTTTCGCTTCTTAGAAGGAAATCCTGCAGGCGAATGATGACTTCTGTGGCTATTAAGAAACCCGCCTTTGAGGGCTTCCACTGGGACGTGCTCCCCATGTTCGTTCCTAGAATGGTCTAAGACGCCAAGCGCAGAGTTTCTGTGGCTGCATTATACTTGTTCATGTGTTCAAGACTCAAGGCAACTGACGGGTGTCTGGATGACATTAACGTATGCCATTTAAAAGACGAGCTCCCGAAACCACGCTGTGGTTTGAGGCTTCGGGTCCAGTTTCTTATGCTTTATCTAATGCCAAATCGTGGCAGGAGTTTCTCTAAAAAATTGAACCGCGACTCCCACCTTCATCTTTGTAAAATGCCCGTTCGACACGTGGATTTCCCATAGCTTAGGTGCGACGTTTAGTTCCCGGTCCTCGTCAAAACGTACCACTGCACGCACGTGCTCAAGTTGTACTTTCTTTGAGGGAAGGCCATGTTGACACTTGGTTACATCACTGATGGTGAAAACGACAGAATTTAAAAAGTTTGCCTCGGATGTTCTTAAGTACGGGCGCAGCGTCTCCAGTGAAGAAGAGTTCCATGTCTTCTAGGCAAGGGTGAGGTATCGAGCATATGGTGTTAGAGTTTCTGTGGCTAGAAAATCTAAACTCGCGCCACATAGCCCTGTTGGAGGAACCCATATCTGAAGTGACGACGCGTATCCTCAGGGATATATCTGCACAAAGTCGCACGATATTCATTACGTAGTCTTTCAGGATGCGGTCATCTACGTAGCTTCGAATAAAGTGATAAGCTATTACTTGCTTTCACCGCTGGTTAAGGCCCCCCACCATGAACACGAGAGCATGACGAGCCGGTTCTTCTGGATTTTCATGCAGTGTTGTTCCCCCAAGAACAGCATCTTCAGATCGATCGAGTTCATAGCCCTGGGAGATCTCCATCTCATCTAGTAAAAAACACAGTCCTTTGCAACGTCTTGCATGCCTTCTGCTTTCGTTTTCAGCAGGTTTACCACGTCTGTGAGTATCCCAGGCAGAAACTTGAGTCCTTGTAGTCGACGCGCAAGAGTTCTGTTAGCCGGCAGCGGGTACCCGAGTTTCGTTAAGCTTTCATAGCCGGACGTCCGGCATGAAAATTTAATTTGAAGTACTTGCTTCACAGTTAGCGGAGACCAAGTACTCCCTTTGTTGCTGTCGCGCGACAGTGCCTGTATTTGGTCCTGGTTCAGAAATTTCATGTTCGTTCCAAAGGTTTCTGTGGTACCTTCGAGCTTCTTAAACCTTTTGTCGGAGGCCTTGGATAGTTGAGTTTGCCTGGGTATGCAATTCTTCAAGTTCGCTGTATTTCCGTTTCAGGTCTGCCAGCTGCTTATTTATTTCTGCGCAAGAGTTATTAGCAGACTCCAGGTCAGACACCGGAGGTTTCATTCCACTGGCTGAGCCGTGCAGACCTGTTTCGTTCGCTACCGGTGCAATTGAGCTGGCTTCATGTGAGCTGCAATTCTGTCCTTCAGGCAGCTCAAAGCTGCCCGGCGACAGCATTGCGTCGATCGCAGCTGCATGGCATCACTGGTTACGTCGTGCTGATCTCCATGTAGGGCTGATACGAGAGCGGTCCCAGTCCTTTGCTTTGGTGCGTTCCTGTGACGAGGCAAAGCTGCAAAACCAAAGGAGAGCATCAAACTGCATCCCTTAAACAGCATTAGGGATGCCGTGACGGGCTTTCTTAATGCCTTTACACTTCCATGTCTGAGGACCCAGATGCTACCTTTCTTGCACATTTAAAACGCCTGTAGGTCTCTGCAGAGAGACGACACGTAATTTTCGGGCATATTCACGAACTTTTTCGTGCCCGGCGCCCTTTTTCCTAGTTTACAGACGCAAAAACAGCGTAAGAACGCCGCCCCTCTCTCTCCCCCCAGAGAGGTGTGATCGAATGTCACAGCCGACACCATGCAAAAAAAAATCAACTCCTATAGGCGGTATTCAATGAAACTTTTAGCGGGCGATTTCTGAGCCTGGCAACAATGAAAACCGCCATGTCGCTGGCCACCGTGCGAGCGCATGCGCTTTGCGCCCGCATCTGGAAGAAAAAAAAATACCAGCGCACATCGTCTGCTGCGTTTCAGCCCGATTATCGGTAGTGGCGTGAACAGATATAATATTATTCGCACTCACATTAAGTGGTGGCGTTCTATCCACCCTAGAGCACTTCGAATCCACGGACGATGAAACCGCGGCTGCGAACGGCAGCTTAAGTCCGACGCTGCATTTGGCTGCCGCCGCGGATGTCGACACAAGTGCACGCGCACCGCATCCACGACTTTATTGACTTTATGTCTGGTAGGTGCCCTCTAATACGTACTTGAGTACAAAAACCGAATAATTTCTTTGGAGAAATGGTTCACGCGTAGAAATTGTTCACACACCCAGCAAAACAACTCACGTCTGACGTGAGAGCGCGGCGGCTGGCAATCAGCCGATCTGCGGCTGCTACTTCATACGCGTCTGGCGATAGGTAGATGTACTGTGCTGCACTCAACAGCACTTGGCGTCGAGGTATTACTTTTCGTTCAGAGGGCAACAGTTTGGTAATGATGCAGTTCCTGCTGTCAAACGCACCACTGCGCTCACGTTGCAACCTTTGTGCCACGACCGACTCGCACTCGCTCGTAGGTGTGCGAGGAGGCTGGGGTTGAATTGCAGATAAGGTTGTCACACTCATGAGCGGAATCGTGACTTTTCGCGTAACCAACGCTATCGTGGCACAACCGACTATCTTATCACTCGCACACGCCTTGCACGGGAACCCAAGGTCACTCGCAGCCCGCTGCCTGCCGCCATGGCATGGAGGAGAAGAGGGGTGCCTGATCAGGGGGCCGGGCGCACAGCGTCGCTTCGGCAACCATGGAGGAAGAAAATTTTAGGAGGGAGCATGACGTCAGGCGGCACAGCTTTGGGAAGCCAACCTCTTCTGACGCCGCATTCTCCTCTCCTCGGGCTCCTCCCGCGCAATGCATTATGGAAAAAGCACCACTCTCAGGCCCGCGGTAGCATTTAGTGGCTCCGGCTGGCTGCCGGTGGAGATGGAGGCGAGCGCCGTCGCCGAAGGCGCCGTACAAGATTGTTCGCCAGCGTTGCGCTCCAAGCTTCGTATCTTGGAAGTACTGCCGCTGTCGCTGTTCAAAGCAAGGCGAGACTTCGATCGCCTTCTTACGAAGCACTCTCACGAGCTGCAAGCCGAATTTCACTTCTGACGTTGGATCGCTCGAACGCGCCGCCGTAAACATTCACAAGCATGGAGAGAGAGAGAGAGACAAAACTTTTATTGCCGCAAGGGCTAATTCTGGGGAGGGGTGGTGACCGAGGGAGGAAGGTCCCCGGTGACTTTGGCAGCCCGGGCGACGATAGAGCGGCCTACAGCTGCGCGGTGTTTGCCAGGTGTGCTGTGACGATTGCGTTTGGCATTCTGCTGATTTATCGCGTGTAACGAGTGTCGTGTTGGCGGGGAGGTGGTGAGACTAGCTTTGGTTTCGCGCGCGCTTTTGCATACGTTCGCCTTTCCGGTGCTCCGGCGTGATGGTACGTTTTTATCTACTTCAGTGCACTGGAAAACAAAGGGTTCTTGGGTGTGACCACCTCGCGTCGCAAGCAGTACTCCGGCTGTTTGTCCGCTGAGGACCGCTCGATCGGTGCGATACGTATACGAAAAAAAAAAAAAGAACGAATGCTAGATTACGCCTGGGAGGGACCTTGCTGAATTGTGGACTGACTGCGCCTTGCCAATAAATGGTTAAAGAAATGGTTGAAATGGTTGATCTTTTCAACTTTGCCTGAGCGGCAAAGTTGAAAAGATCATTTCCACTTCTGCACGCGGCGGCGGCACACAACTCTCCGACTGCGGCGTGAACTTCGACGGGTCCGAAAGCTCAGTAAACAAAGATGTTTTCTGCCTCTCCCGTCCTACCACTTTGCCCGCACGATCAGGCCGCTGCGCGTTTCGGGTTGCAGGCAGAGCCGCGCGCAACGACTCGTCGCCGAAACTCGAATACGCGGACGGCCCGGCAACCAAACGGATAGACGCACGCACGCAGCGTCGGCGAAGGGCCACATGAGGCGCAAAGAACTACCGCTTGCCTGTCACGTGAATAGAACACCTCCCATCAGTCTTTCCTTTTTATTTTTTATGACTAGGCTTCACGATTGTCACGTGGCGCTCCCTCCTAAACTTTTCTTTCCTCCATGTCGGCAACAGACCCTTGGCCACAGATATGGCGGCACACTCGCACGGTTGCCTGCATGCATTCCACGCAATTGAATACCGGCTATACGCTTACGTCCGTTATATTCAAACGCACAAACAAATGGCAAAGTTCCGCCACCACAACTGTAACATCTAGAAACAAAACAAAGTGCGACCTGCTTTTTTAGTGCACACTTACGGTTAAACTCTTTTGTAATTGTAAGCGCTGCTATGAACACAAAAAAGCACTGCATGCGTACATGGCCACACAATGAAGTCATCAGAATGCAGTTGCGAATAATGCTAAATTTTGTGCATAAGCACGCGGGAAAAAGGAAGTAATAACTTACGTCTGAAGGAAAACACTGTAGGCACGGCATTTGGCTTTAGCTTTTCTCAACCGTCCGCCCTGTTTTGCTCGAAGCTGTCCTCTTCAAATTGAGCCTGCGGGTTCATGTAAGGTCGTAAATTTATTTCCTTCGCGAGATATCATCAGTGTCCGCACGCCAACGTTGCTGTGCTTCATAAGTTCCTAACTATTTTCCGAATGTGTTGTTACGAACTTTACTGTAACTGCGACATTTAAAACCGCACTGTTATGATTTGCAAGCTATTCTGCAGATGCGAGTAACGTCCAATAAACGTGAATGGACATTTGTTATACTATATGGTGCCAGAACATTATCTGGTAAACTGTGCGCACTCCCTTCAGCACAGATTTCTCCTAGTTGAGCTGCCCCGTCTGGGAGCTCGAAAGAAACGACTCGTATTGATTTTTTCGGAGCACCTAAAAGCTGAAAAACCCTTACAAACACGCAAAACACTGTATCACAAATAAGACAGACACGCACGTAGCTTTTGGTAGCGCGACGGAGACGGTGGAGATGCTTTTTTTACAAGTTTTACGTTACTGCTACTAATTAGCGTAATTTCTAATATACTCGCCCACCCGATCATTACTATCAGAAAAGATTATCCGCAATATACCGTAATTACCCGATTCTAACGCGCCCCCGATTCTAACGCGCACCCGATTTTCCTGGCAAAAAAAAAACCCGAAAAAATTTGCACCTCCGATTGTAACGCGCACGGAACTTTGTGAGCAAGAAAAACGAATGCGAGAGAAACGGGCGATTTATTTCTCGACATATTCTCACTCATCTCACTCCTCGTCGCTCTCCGCTGACCACAACATCTCGTCCTTGGTGCCGTCAAGCGCGTTCGCGATGCCACACTTCATAACGAACGTTCAACCATGATCGATGGGATCGTGGCCCATGCCTCGCACGCCCATCCTGCGAGCTTCTCCAGAGGCGCACGCTTCAGCCGACCGCTCGTTTTGAACGCGTGAGAGCCGCTGCCGCCATTGCTGTTATCAAGCGCGCAAGTGGAACGATTTGACGATTTGTGTGAACGCCGATAGAAAAGCCTAGGCGCCTATGCTATAGTGTTTAGAATATTCTAGGCACTGCACCTATGCTTCCTGCGTCTGAAAAATCGTTGCTAAAAGCTTTGACGCCTGCTTGAGATGGCGATGGCGATGGGCGGGACGAAATTTCCGTTGTTTCGGCATTTTCGGTTTCGTATCCGATTCTAACGCGCATGCGATTTTTCGACCTTTTTTTCCGGAAAAAAAGTGCGCGTTAGAATCGGGTAATTACGGTACTTCGATCATCACTCCCGCTAATACAATTCACCCGGAAAAAAATTATTTCAAGGAAGCGCTGCCAAACTCACATTGCATACACACGAGGTGTGCGCTGGTTGCCACTTGTGCCGCTTGATTCTTGCAGTTCATAGAATTCTTCTTTTCGGATCCCTTGGGAACTGAAGCATTCGCCAACCATTCCTGGAGTGGTTACTGCACTGCGGGACGCAGGAGCAGGGCATTTTGTGCCGACGACAACCGGCGAACTACGCTCGCAGGCAGCAACTTCCCACTACCAGCACCGGCCGTCGCGCTAGCTGGGCATGAACATGGCGGCGGCGTCGAGAGCAAACCAGTTTTGGCGGCAGCAGCTCCGTCAAACAATGGCACCACCCTGAACGGGGAGGCGGGCGCGCGCAACCAGGCACACTAGTTTCTGAAACTGCTTGACATTGGAGTTAAAAATAGAATGTTTTTCACAAAACACCACAATGCTTTTCAAGCACTTCGAAAAAAAATAGGCATAATGGATATTGGGGCGGTAATAGGACCAGCACTTTTTTTCTCCTCCTTTGAAAATAACTTCCATCCTGGCATTTCGCATTTTTCGGGGAAAGACTCTTTCACGAAGGCATCAGGAAATTATGCTTTTTAAAATAAGGCATATGCCATCACCGGCAATTTTTATAGGTTGAAATCCCAAATGCTCTACATCACCAGGCTTGCAGTCATAGTGTAATAACAAACTAGAGGTGGCACCCATCGAGGCCCTCATGGGCCAGTACACTAATGACATTAATCTATATAGCACTTCAGTTAATTCTTAGTTGCAATAATTCGGTAGTCAACCGTGAAGTTGTACACAATTAAAAAGTCCCGCCTGCTTGCAACACATGGGCTCCTGCCGGAGGCGTGTGGTATTGGGAAATGGCTGGAGCTTGTGTTTTGTTCAAACACTCCCGAAAAGATTTGTCCGTAAATGGTGTGCTGAAAACGACCACTTACACCTGGGAAGTGTTATCTCAGGGTATGAACGATACTCATCAGTGACAGTTTTATGGTAAAGTTGATGTTGTATCTGGCCACGCCCGCGTGGGCCATTCAACTAATGACACCAATATGTACAGCACTTGTTCTGTTATTTCTTAGTTCTCATAATTAGGTAGTTCGCGCTGAAGTTGGAGTAGAACTCGTGTGGTTTGGAGCCCTCCTGAAACAAATCGTACCAAGTTGGTGCCCTCAAACGAGTACTTACCCCTGCTAAGTATTATCTCTCTCAGCAGCAATTAACGGTACTCATCATACATAGTTTTATGATAATAGCTCGGGCTCCTACGGGATACGTATCGTGGGAGAAAGTCACAACTGATCGCGAACGCTATGCAAACGCGGGAAACTGAATTCCGCGTCCCGACGGGTGTAACTTTAAAAAATCCTGCAGGACTTTTTATACGCGTGTTAAATCAACATCCTGAAATTCTTTTTTGACAACTGTATGGGCGGAATTACCAATCAAAAACCGATTGGATATATCAATGGTCTATATAGTTATTCAGGAATGTGTGAAAGACGCACTTTTCCTCTAATCCCGGTTGTGCCTATTGGGTGGGTGTAATGTAAAATAGTTCTAGAAGAGTGTTTAGATACCTGAGTTAGTTACCTACACCAAGAAAAACCAGTTCAATATCCTAAGTGGCCTGGAATAAAAAAATTAAGATAGGAAAAATTATTTCACGTTTTTCACTGTCTTAGTGAACTAACGCTTAAAATTTTCAGCAGAATTCAGCTACCACACCGTGCTCACAATGTACTTATAAAGTTGGCAGCCGTTTTTAGCAGCAGTCTGATTAGGCACTGCCATCACCTGTTTAGGTATTTTGGCTCTTCGGGCGCGTCGTTTAAAAAGTTCCTAAAGCCCTTTTGCCGGCACCGCAGGGCGAAATCCTGAAAATTGGTTTCGTGGATTTGTAAAGTAAGAATCAATCAATCAATCAATCAATCAATCAATCAATCAATCAATCAATCAATCAATCAATCAATCAATCAATCAATCAATCAATCTTTATTAGAGTGTCCGGGAACAGCCGAAGCCCCCGTGCTAGCACACTGAGAGGGAAAAGAGAGACGGCACTGAAATATATCAGCGGCTGACAGATCAACAGTCAATAAGAAAATCTAATCAGTAAAAAAGACTGGAAAACTGGGAAGTGTCAAAAGAAAATAATGCCATCTAACGTACATAACTGGATTAGTATAGATTGTAATGTCTAATACAATGCGAACAGTCATTGTCCAATCAGCATAGCAATAGCGCAGGGTAAGTGAATGAAACATTTCTACAAGCACGGGGTAACTTGCTTCAATTTTACATGAATGCATGAAAGAAAATACAAAAAAAATATTTATCAATGATAATGACAGAAAATCACAAGTTCTCGAAAAATCTGATTCGCCCGGCTTAACACTTTCACGTTCTTTCGTTTGGCGATTAGTTCAATTGTTTTCTCAGTTGGTTTTTCAGTTTCGTTCCCTACCTGCTGCTTCTCCAAAAGGTTCTGCTAATTTGGATGTCGTTTTCTAAATTACAATTTAGCCTCTCAACACCGACCTCATTTGGCACGTTAAGAAACCCAAATTCGTTTTGAAGAGGTGTTTTAAACTCCTGAGATCTGGGTATGAGTAACATTTGTATCACTAACAGTTATTAGCAAAAAACAGAGGGATAATATAATCAGTGAATCATTTATGGTGAATCTCCAAGAACATCCTATTTGTTCCGAAATGCAGTATCGCCCACTAGTGTTGGTTAGGCCGAAACCTGAAAACAACTTTTAGTGGTGAAGCACCTCAGGGGCTCAAGGTGTCGGCGTCTCCTGTCGTCGTCTCATGTTGTCACGGTAAACAAACTTGTCAAACGATGTTCGAACAACACGTGTGTAATAGATAAAACCGGTTCAAAATAAACTAGCATGACCTAAACTAAATCAAAATACAGGAATTATCAGAATTTAATTGCATTAATAAAAAAAATTTGTTTAATTCGGTCTCAAAACTGGTGCCAAGCGCCAGGTTTCTTCCTGTAAAGCATACATCTTTGCATGGAGCGGCGTTTGACACAAAGACAAATTAGGGCCAGCCTGTAACTCATGGAATTGCTTAAATCCGGTTCAATGCTGAAGCCAACGCTTCAGCAATCGAGTGATTGCTCCTGCCACCCGCAATTCTCCAGCGCCAAATCAGCACGCGCCTTGGCAAGAGACAGACTTACAATCTCTCATACGGTAATACACTGCGTGCTTTAACCCTGGCCAGGTTTCACCTTAGTGGAGATGGCCCAGGATTTTAAAATATTCTAAAGGCCACATATATCAGCAAATATCACTTCTATATGTGAGTGGGTTTGGGAGATTATCACAAATTCACGAAAAGGTCATTTCTCTTGTTTACTCGGCTAGTAGTTCAATTGGAAAAAATCTGCCTTGGTGAGCCCGTACGCCATGACACGAATATTGAGAGACGACGGTTGGCGTGGCCGTTTATTCTAACACTCGGGCCAAGGAAAAAAGACCAAGCGGCGATGATGATTATTTACAGGTGATGATGATGCCGAGCCCATCGGGGCTAGCACTGATGATAGTGGGTGATTACGAAGAAGTGCTGGTAACAATTCTAGGAACAACAACAACAACAAAAATAACCCAAATTACTGGGAGCGTAGTCACTGGGTCTCACATAATTTCCCCTCAGCGAGCGGAAGCGGCCTCGTGGTCGCGAGTCAGTCGGTGGTACGGCGGTTGAATGGCTTCAGCCGGGATACATGAACGATTTCAGTACCACGACGACGGGGTGTGTAGGCGTGATGCGATAATTGACAGGAGAAGTCTCTTCTAAGATTTGGTTGGGCCAAGAAAACGGTGGAGGAACTTCTCGCACAGTCCGGGGACGTGAACGGGTGTCCATAGCAATACTTCATCCCCGGGACGGAACCGCACAGCGCGATGGTTCACGTCGTAGCGGGTTTTCCGTTCGTGCTGCTCAATTTCTGTTCGACGTCGCGCGAGGTCTCGGCAGTGGGCGAGCCGCGAAACGTACTGCTCATGAGATGGTGCATCACAGGCGACAGCAGCTTAGAAAAAACTGGATTTGAAAGTGATCGATGGGGAGCCGCCCAAGACGAGAAAGAATGGTGAATAACCGGTAGTCTTTTGCTTTGCGGAGTTGTAAGCGAGGTTACAAAGGGTAGGATAACGTTTCCAGTTGCGATGATCAGGACTAATGTACATAGAGAGCATGCCGACAGTGTTCGATGAAATCGCTTGGTCAGACCGTTCATCTGGGGATGATAGCTGGACGTTGTTTTGTGTGCCGTGTTCGAAGCACGCAGAAGCTCTTCAACAACGGTTTAGAGAAA
>JABSTR010001866.1:0-18088 GCA_013339765.2 Haemaphysalis longicornis | reverse complement strand
CAAATAGCGAGAGTGCAAAAATTACACGGGGATGGCGTGTTCTCAAAACTCGACCACTCTTCATCAAAAACACCAGGCTCAAAACCGACCAGGTTTATTATATTAAGCTTCCACAATACAGTTACTAAAACGGGGATTTTAAACTAGGATCTGAAAGTGTAAGATTACAATTTACGGAATCAGAAACAAATTGCACTTCAAAAGAGGACAATCTACGGCCAGCAAACCGAAACTTTGTAGTCAGGCAATGTGTTAAATATGCGAGAAATAAACATGAGTCAATTTCCATAACGTTCCAGCTACTTTCAAGAGGAAGTGCTAAACGCAGTCACAAGATACGCATATTTCTGTCATAGCTTGTCAACCTGTGTCTCTATACGACGTTGTAGGTGCGTTCTATGCACTCGACGAAAAGGTACCATCAAATGTGCAATGTTTATTTTCTGCAGAGAAATCTACCGACATAGTCTGGAGCGCAATTGCAATACAAAGTCTATCGTTCTAGTTATGTAAGCGTCAAGTGGTTTCTGATTTTACCATTTATTGTGTATTTGTTACTTGTAATCTATGCCACAGTTACTGCTCAAGGGTTAGGCTCATTTATCTATAAGCTCATAAGTGTTGATTTCTATGTTGATTCTTAATTTTCAAACATTTTCTGATCTATTTTGTTTAAGCTCAGAAGGGCTCATTTACGCGTTAATCGCATACATTTAGCAATTTTCTGTGATTTACATTGCTCAAGCTGTTTTAGGTAATATGTGAATTGCTGTATTTGCGTGTGAAGGGAGTCGGTACCTCTTAAGGCGATTTTTGGTCTCCTTTTAGACATATATATTGTGTACAAAACTGATTCATGCAAAAAAAACATCGATTCAAAACGATGTACAACCAGACGTAAAACAATATTATCTCTACACAAGGGAGGTACGTCTGCGGACTGTTTTTTCTTATTCATCCATGCCTTTTTTAAGACCTAAATGGTTACGCATGTGAGATGTATACCCGTTTAGGAAGATATGTAAAATTTGCTAGGAACAACCAGCTACAATCGAGGTTAAAAAAAGTTGGTTAGTGTGTCATAGTAGCCCAGAGGTTCTTATGCAAGCCATGTGAATTTCGATACCACAAGCTCCAGCGTCAACTATGACCATATAGCCATATGAACGCATTTTCGCTTACAGATATGATTTCCTGAAAGTGTCACTACGCTTTCGGAGGAGATGTCGATGGTCAGATAAAGGTCCTGTCATTCAAAAGATGCATCCGGAACAAAGTGTTCTCGCGTTAAGCAGTGAGACCCCTTCAGCATTTTTTATAAATTGAAATTAAAACCTGTTGATGCGCGTCATCCATAATGGGATTTTCTGACTGGTACGTCATCAATATTTTTAAATGATACTTCGACATTTACAATATCATTTGTATATTTTTCTTGGCTATGCCATCTCATTATTTATTCGTATTGGCAAGGCTGGCTTTATTAGGCCTTCTCCAAAACACCATAAAGCGTATACTTCTGCTTTTCCTGTGTGCATTGTTAAATTATAAGCTTACCTTATTGGTATTTACCGCTGAAAGATCCAAGAGCATATTGGTACTCTCGCACTTTAAATGGGCCAGCTTGGGAGAAACGTCGATCAACCTGAGCTAAATACAAATCTGACTGCGGAATTAGGGGCTGTAGCGGCAAATGGCCACTTTAAATAGAATGCCACAGACAGAAAGCACAGAGTAAATGCGCTTTTGTTGTACCTGAGGGGCAGTGGCTCTCTAGATCTTGATTGGAAGATGGGCACAGCGAATGCGGATGCCTTGGCATATTACATTTTGTTTTCATTGGTTTATTAAGCTCTTCGATTATCCACCGTTGCTGTGGATCTCGCCCGCTTTCACTGTAGGCCAGCGTGAATGCGGAGAAAGCGCCACTTGGAAGCCCTTCTGGCTGTACGCGAGCGCGTTCTAGAAATCTGTGCCATGCACGCGTAATTAACCGCGCGACAAGATTGATCCCTTGGGAGGACGCCTTTTCAGCTGCTTGTTTTTCTCCCGCGTTAGCAGCGGTGCACAGACCATCGTTGAGGTGTTCCCACGCGCACTTATCATAACGCCTTCTCAAATGAAGCGTAAAAAGAGGCTACGAAAGACAGAGACATGAGCTATTCTCTGCCGAGAAACTAGTTTACCATCGCTTTCCTGCTTGAAGAGTTCTGTACGCTGAAAGCGTGATGGAAGGAAATAAGAAACCAGATATTTAAAAACAGGCGCCCGCTATTTCTCCGAAGAAAGATGTCCATGCTCTAGATAAAGTTGACGTTGTGGTTGTTCTATAGTAAATGCCAAAATGTAAATTTTGGCATTTGTTGTTGTGTTAAACTTCGACACAAGTGGTTCTAAGCGAAGGCGCAATTATTGTTCGAAAATTCTGCACCTCATTGCATGGCTGGAGCAGGCGCCCTCCATAGTGCTGTGCGCAGGGGCTAGCTTGGCTTAACATTCTGTGTATACCAATACCGCCGAACCAGGTTACGTAGTGCGATATAGACGGGACAACAAAGAGACCACACAGTAGTCACGTCTATACCGCGCTGCCTAAACGTGCTTAACAGTTCGAACCATATAGCCTGCATTTATGAATTCACAAAGAAAACTTCGTTAGTGTTTTTTTGTTAACACGTCACCCGTTTCTAGCAGAGCTTGGCCCTCTTTTGGATGTATTTCGTTCTTAAAATTAGAAGTATTGAAAAGAGTTATTATTCCATTTCAAAATGCCAAGCTTTCACCAACCGTAAAAATCCATTCGTTCAAGCTATTTTTTGTTATTTGTTCAATGCAAAAATAAAAAGAGAGGAAATCGTTTCCCTGTGAATCGACAAACGAGCAAGGTCATCTCAGTCAACAGCGTCAGGATTGCTTTAGTTTTGTTCAGTGGTGTACGGGAAGTATCAGCAAAATGTTTGGCAGCTGTCCAATCATAATCGTAACTGAAAACCACACTATGCAAAAGTTATTAGAGCTGCTTGGAACTTTTTTTAAGAATCTGAACCTATAGTTGTAAAAATTGTAGATTTGCTGTTGAACATTTCGGACGTGCCCATCACGACTTGACCAGCCCCCAGGACAGCACCCTGCGAAGCTGGTTCCGCTGGCTCGCCATCGCAGGAGATCTTCCTGTACGCGTCAGTCTGTTTATTCAACGCGATTATTTGACGTTCTTCCTCGCAACCGGAAGTGCCTGGCTTGTGCGTATGTTGTTGGAACGCCATATCTCGCCCTGGACTCCGACTGACCAGCGAAGCAGAGTGTAGCATCGTTCCGCTTGGCAGCCGTCTCGGCATGTTTCAGTTTCTGTTTGGGCGAACTCACTTTCTCTAATCCCACTGCTGCTTGGTCGCACGGTGCAGGTCTTCTTTTGGTCGCACAAAAGAAGACCTCACTGGTCGTGGATCCTACAACATTGAACCAAAGGAAATCACTTCCTGCCAGATATCACTGGTGTCGTAACTTGTGGCTTAAAGGTCAGAACTGCCTTTAAACATTGTCCATCAGCATCCCGCAACCACGAGCACCTGTCCTCCCAGTGACCTTGTAGTGTACTTGCGGTCGCCTTGAGGGGCTCTCTTATCCTGCGCAACTCCATTGTGTCTCGCGGAGCGGATAGGGTTTATGTTGCTTGCATCATCGTCAATGGCTAGCCTTGCAGGAGGTTGGTATCGTTGCACAGAGTTGCTATTGGCAGCGAAGACGTCCGCAGTCACGACATACGACTCAAAGAGGCTCTATGGCAGCTTCGACTACGACCTCAAGAGAATTTCCCGTAGTGAGTCTTGTACAGTGTGGTACGTACACCTGGGCACGCAGTCCTGTCGACGACTCGTTAGATTTTTATAATAAGGTATGCCTTTCGCACTTGGTCGTTTATGTGGTAAGTCTGCACCTTCCGCGAAATTACTATTACTACGTATATAATAACATTAGCTCTTATAAATGTTGAAAAGTGGCCAGCACTTGCTTTTTTCTTTATTGCGCAAGGAAAACGACGTGCTTCTTGCTTAATTAAATTAGCACAGTTTAAGTGAAAAAGTTATTCTGAAAGCCACGCTGGGAACACCATGTTCTGTTATGACGTACAGAGAATAACGTCTGTAACAACAGGTCACCAGACAACATATCTGGGTTCCACCAGTTCAGCACAGGTTGGATACATTTTCCAGCAGGAGATTATGATTATGTGTTTAGCCGCATGATGGGGCTTTCCAGTTGACACATCGCGCACCCGAATTTCCTCTTGCACAACCGGGTACAGTAAGGAACGTTATTGCGAGTAAAGTTATTACACGAAACAATATCACTTTTCGCAGTGTCAGTAACCCCAAAAATACGAGTGATTAGACTAGTCTCCGCACTAACTACTACTGCCACCTGTGAACGGAACTCCGAAGTGCCCAGCCTGCTCCGACACACGCAACTCCAGCCTCCCTTTACTACATCCTAAGGGCACGTCTTACGTGCAACGACCTGCCAAGAAACCATGATTGTGGCAGGCCTGGATTTGCGGCAAGACACAAATACAATTAGTCGCTCCATCGCCCTGTCCACCGGGCTTTACTGAACTACGCCCCAGGATGCCTAACCTAGATTTCTGTATAGTCCTTTCTCTTCCACTGAGATCGGCATGAGCCTATGAAATATCCTTCATCACAACAATTACTAGAGCATAGCCGTGACAACCTGCTAGGGTGCGAGTAAACCAAAAGACCCCCTAACATCGACCAGAATTAGTAGAGCATACACACAGCACCCACTAGGGTGCAATAACCTAAACGCACACCAGCACTAGCACAGCCGTACCGCACCCGGCGCTCGTACGATGCTGCTGACTTGAACAGAGGTATTACACAAGATGAATAAGTGATAATACGCGCACTACGGAACTTCAGATTTGTTTGTATGCTAAGTGGTGATAAAATGTAGAGAAACACGTAAAACCATTCCTCTGCTTAACATAATATTTCTTATTGTCCTGTCTTAAATATTTGCCGCAACAATAAATCTGTTATTACTTGCACTTACAGCTATACTGTTTATTTGTAAGCTGTTGACTACCAAACTTTAGAAAACAATCAGAAAACATATTTTTGGACGAAATCATGAAATAATGACTGAAACGGGTAAAATTCCTGGATACTTTCTTTTTCGTAATATATCACAATTTCTATATCAGAGTGTGTGCTTTGTCACCGTAGCCTGTCCCTTATGGCGATGTACTCGACCTAAGGACTTCAGCTCGGAACGAGCGAGGCACGCAACGCCACACACTGAAGTCCCGCGCAATTTAAGATCCAGAAGCGTGCTGCTCCAGTGCGAGGCGTTCACACGCAGCATGGGAACCCAGCGCGTAGCAGTTCTTTGAAGCTTTCAAGGTTGCCGCTCTCTTCGAGCCTTGCATACTAACGAAGCCCGTTTCCGGCAAGTGCTTTTTCCAAAGTCACCAAATGCCGGTGGGGTTGCGGCCACTTCTTTTCTCTAAACGAGTCGTCCACTTTGGGCCCAGTGTTAGTTTGCGATGTGCCAGGAACTAGTTCCTTTTGTCAGAGGAATGTGAAGACCTGCCAGACACCATGATACAGGGCGTCTACAACGGATTACCGTATTGGAATTGCAAATGGGAGAGTTTATGTTTGGCGGAAGCTGAATCATTATAAAAAAACCGTCGCCGTTAAAATTGAGACAATCGGTTCGTGCTACGCCGATCTTGTTACAATCTCTCTTGTACTGCCTCTTATCGCAGTGCCAGCCAAGTTATTAGTCATCAAGGTTACGAGACTATGCTTATGTAGTTTTCGAGCGTTCAACTAAAACAAATGGGAGGATACGTCGCTTCGATAGACTTTGTTTTACATGACTTGTAACTGCAACACCTAATTGCTTAAAAACATTTATTGAGCAGAAAATTTAAGGTAGCCGTGAGCTAGAGGGGCAGCCCGGGAGCGAGCGATCAGGCGTTTCCTGGTCTTCAGAAGGTGCAAGTATTGTGTCAAGGGGGTAAATACCAGCATCACCTACCACAGAGTCGTGTCGGAACTATTCCCGCTTGCAGATAAATTCATATAGACTGTTTTCTCACCAAATGGGGCTCGAAGAGGAGGAGATACATCACATCAATCTGAATTGAACCTCAGGGAGCAACTGCAAATAAGCCTGACAATGACTCCAACACCAAGGTACCATCGGGAGTGTTGATGTCATCCGGCCATTCAATCTGAAACGGCAAGTAAATTGCAGTTACCCGGATTGCAGTATATGCGCAATGTATCACGTGAGTCTGCTTGTGTTCACGACGAGGTACGAAAGCAAAGCATCCTGTCCACACGTTTCATCTCTCCAGTTTTATGTTTTCTAGTACCGAAAAAAGGGCGTATACTGTGAGCACCGTTATTCTGGAGATTCCCAATTACTCTACAGTCTGAAATTCCCTCAAGAGTTCCTAGCGTGTACTTGGACGTCTTTGGGAACAAAGCTTCCCGCGTTGGAAATAGAACGCAAATGCCCACAATGGCTTCTATTATTACGTTATTCATGATATCGTACATGAAATATTTCTTACTTTGATTTACCTTTTTTGCATCCAACGTATTAGGTACCAGTTATCTTGTATATCCGCTACCTCTGTGATTCTGCAGAAACCATCAGTTCTTATAAACACAAATAAATATTGGCCGGTAAGCAACCGCTGCAATTGTGCCGTTGAAACAGACGTCTTTTATGCAGATAATCAAACTTACAAGTGCAACTTTTTTTTTCGATGCAGCCATACAATGGAAAGCGCGTTTACCAATTCCAAACTATTTGACCCTGAATTTATTCGATAATGTTTAGCTCTGTTCGAGGACCTTCTGCTCAGATTAAGGCAGCATAAGATATATACTCGCCTGTGACGGCCCTATGTATATATTCCGGAAGGATGCCATTGTGTCACGCTTCAACGCTCGCTCCTTCGATCATTTTGGAGAACGAATATCTGCACCTTATGATGTAAGGGATAATTGCCACACCGCAATAAACAATGGTCCACACAGCCACTTCAGTACCAGATAAACTTCTTCCATAACAACAAGTCGTTCGTTGGCTTCATGGCTCCCACACTGGAGTTCATATAGGAAAACTCGGCGCAACCTCGCCGCGGGTAGGACTCCGACGGCGGAGATGCCATCGTCCTCGCCTGCGTCAGTAGTCTTACTCAGAAGTCTCCCAGGTGCACTACAGCAAGGCCGCCGAATCCCGACGGAGCAAATAGAGGCAGGCGCACTGAGCGGCCGAGGTGCGAGCAGGCGTATGCACGTATACGACAGCCGCTCCATGTGGCGTGTTTACGCGTCGAAGTTCTGAGGATTATGCCGGTGACGGACGACGAATTCTTCTGAAAGCGACGGGGAAACCAGATGTTTATCGAAGGTAGAGAAAAATGTTTAGTTCATGGACATGGTAACTCTAGCATGTGCTTACTCCCGGCGTGCACGGCCAGAAAACAGCGAGATTGCACAATGCCTGAAGCGGTACTTATCCCATATTTTAAGTGAGGGGATCCCCTGCAAAAGCAAATGTGAAAAAAAAAAAGAAGGGTTTGGGAAAATGAAAAATAGGACAATAGAAAATCAAAACTGAAAAAGAACACTACGAAAATGAACGAAAAATGAAAAAGCTACGAAAAAAATACATTTTCGGATATGGGCGAAAGGGCCGTGGAGGTCGAAGCATTATCAAAATAAAGCCCTAAGGTCAGCTGATGTTGCGTAATATGACCACGGTTCTCCAGTGAAAATCACGCGTCACTTTCCATCAAACATGATAACTAAATTACATTGCTTTTCAGTGCGGCACTGGAAGCTCACCACAAAAGGAAGGAAACATCTAAAGCTAGGTTATCGCCTTACTTCACCCGATATCTCTGTACAGCGTAGAAGAGCGCTTCACCAGAGGTATGAGTAAAACGGATGCGATAATAAACTTGCGGCATTACATAATATAAGCCTTGCGATTATCTTGCTGGGACTGTAATTTCACAGCTCTGATAAAGACGAATATCTGAAAGAATTGAGTCCAAAAAATTACTCCTTATTTTATAAGAAAGAAGAGCCGAAAACACACTAGTAAGAGGGTACTGATTGATTGATGATTGATTGATTGATTGATTGATTGCTTGATTGACTTGATTATTGATTTGATTTGATTGATTGATTGATTGATTGATTGATTGATTGATTGATTGTAGTGCTTAAGCGCCCAAGTAACGCAGGCGATCCAGGCGCGCCGTAGTGGGGGCTCCAGATGGATTTTCAACCAGCTGGGATCTTTTAACGTGCGCCGAAATCTCATACACACGGCATTTTTACTTTTCGCCTCTATCAGAAAAGCAGCCGCCGCGGCCGGAAATCGAACCCGCGACCTCCTGCTCAGCAGCGCATCGCCTTAGCCACTGAGCCACCGCAGCGGGTTACTGCCAGAAATAAAGAGCGGGGGTATTGGGTCCTGGTTTTAAGAGATATAGCAGTCAACGCGAAAGTAATTCGACATCATTTGCGAAGGCGACAGCTGCCGCCTGTAAAATCACGATCAATATGAGTTACACGTTCAACGTAGTGCAATTTTTTGCCCCCAAGGCCTAGCTACCAGGGTGAGGTTCCGCTTCTTACGAGGATCTGAACTCGGCGATGAATGGTGCAACCACTCACAATCAGTATGATGGCGGACTTCAACGCAAAAAAATGCAAGCCGGGGGGGAACAGATGCCGGGGAAAACTTTGGGAGATGTACCCTGGATTAGATGAGGTGAGACATCTTTTTGGGATTTGTGGAGAAAAAATCATTGGTAACGCTTCTGCCCAAAACGTAATAAAAGAAAGTGGAACAGGAAAATCCTCCTATTAGACTAACGAATGTAAATGACTGCATTCTGACTGCACATTGAAGCTCTGTGCGGGATGTTTAGGTGCAGGCGAAGTCAAACTATTGATCACAGGACCGTGAGGAGTAGGGCTAGGCTAGATGTAAGAAGGCAAAGGCCTATACAATAACAAAAAAGGAAAGGAAACCACTTCTCCAGGAACTAAGAGGCAGGGTTTTCAGTAGTTTATCAGAATACTTCAGTGAAGGTCACATTCATAGAGGCGCAGAAATCAAAACTGCACAGCAGTCCAGCGGAACACCGGCCATACGATTACAAGGAAGCTGTGGTTCATTAAAAGTTGGGTTCATTAAAGAGGGCTGCTTTCTGACGCAACAACGACTCTAATTTCATTCAACTTTGAACAAATGATTGCATATAGTAAGGAAAACACATGAAGCTTTCGGTGACATCTCAATGACGTCACAGGATTTTGTTTGCGTGATGGGCCGCCGCCAACCATAGCCACCACTAAGAAACACGATTGCGGAGTTGTCGTGTCGCCTCTAACTTCTTTTGATTTGTATCATTTGAATTCATGCAAAGCACACTGAACGTTATGCTTTTATTGTTCCCTCAATTTCGTCACTGTTTACTCTATTTCGTCACTGTGCCATAGGGTGTAACCGAATTTTATAGTTCTTGAACATTCCTTGCCTGTTACGGTTCGAAATACGTCCATCGTGGTTGGAAGAGAGCTTAAGGAGTTAGCAAATCTCTTTCTCGCCACTTAAACAAGCCCATTTTTATCTTTATGGCACCTCACCTGACCAGGCTACAGGTAGCGTATTAGTCGTACGGAATGATTAGCCGTAGCTGAGGAAACGATAGAAGTACAAGGGAGCTGGGAAAGCCGTCTCTGAAAAGAAGACCCTCATTGAGGGATTGCAGGCACATGAAGGGATCAAGTTTTCGGAACCCAATTTAATAGTCGAAGTAGTTGAAATTTCTAAACACCCGCAAGATCTTCGACGTCATGCGTACAGCCGAGCCAAATGAAGACAGCGTTAAAAATAAGGAGAAGTTGTGTATAGTGATAAACTGTACACTGTCAAAGGTGATTGGCAACCTAGCGGACATCGTAGTTAATTTGTGGAAGGTACCCTGTTCATTTGTATTCCAGCAACGTTAGACAAGTGAACACGACAACGCGACTAAGTTGTTAGGCGAAGTTCCAAAAACAAGACACGTGAGCTGAATGGTCTCTCAAGGCGACTACATGAAAGGAAAAACATTGGTACAGGATTGAACGGATATTGCAGTACGAGAGCTTGCAACACTATTCCTGGAGTGTCTTAGGCTTTCGCAGTTAGCACTACAGGAAACAAAAATTAAATGCTGTTATTCTAAGGTGGATGTAACGTAGTAACCATCGAGCGGGGTAAGCTCCGATTGGTTTTCCTTAGCTTTCTTTTTTTATTTATAGTTCTGTTTTAGCAAACATTTTCTCTTAACGCACGCACAGTGAGCTTCGCGTTATCTACGCTGTTGATTTCGACAAAACATGTCACGGCGGAATCGATGTCAGTCGAAGCATATGACCCGTACATTGTGCGAAACTATTGCGAAGTGATAGAGGTGATGGAGACGCTTACCCTGCCCAAATGCCAAACGATTATGCTAAGCAACCCGGAAACCGGTTATGTATACGCAAACGTCGTATCTGTTCTGGCGTTCTCTGTGCATCCTGTGCAGCCACCATGCCCTCCGTTGGCAAGCTGTTTCTAGCATGGTGGCTAATCCAGCCGCTTCAAATAGTTCAGAAGTCTTCGCAGTGCTGGCTTGAGGCGGGCGGCACAAGCGAAGAACGGTAGCAGCCGACAGGGTTCAAACCCTCCCCTTTGCAGAAAGTACCATGCCACAGTTCGCGGCAAACAAGCCAGCCACTATGACGATCTCACACTGTGGTTGTAGCTGTGCTTACGTCCTATCTTAGACTTCGAAATGTAACCCTTTCACCCATTTTATGGTAATGACCTTTTGTGAGTTCACACGCATCTTTTACGCTCAAAACACACTAGCAAAGCGTCTCGTTCGCTGTGGGCCTGCCAGTCTGTGTCATAGCGATGTCTCCAATTCGGTGGCAAGGGTGGTGCGAGTGAAGAGGACTCAAGAACAAACTTTTATCGTAACAATTGCTGCTAAAAACCACCTTCAAAGGTATTCCGGTACGGAATTCAGAGAATGCTTTCCAACTCCCATTAGCATTCTTCAAAGTTCAATGTAGGCAGCCCTAGTGTCAACTTTGGCTATCTGTATCGAGGGGCAATAATGCGGAATATGGTGTATCTTGGACCAGCTGTAAGTTCCTCATTCAAATACGAGAAAATGATCAGGCATATATTAGTGTAACGGGGGCACATTTGAGAAGCACTCCCAACTTACGAACAGTAAGTTGCCTCTACCACTAAGAACAATTGGTTCGCAGCAAATACGTCCTAATACCAACTTTTAAGCTATTCCGTCGGTGCTGATAGAAGATATGTTAAGGCAAAGGCCGCAAGGAGCTCACAAACAAACCCACATTTCTTCTGGTACTGCTGTTTGCACGTTTGCCTCTTTTCTCGCTTACATCCTCACTCGGAAATATCATTTTCGCATTTCGTTCACGCCACGACCTCATCAGCGAAAAGCGAAAGGGAAATATCTTATTTCTCTCAAGCCCCTTGCCCCACTTAAAACTTTATTCTTAGGATGTGATTTTGTGCTTTTTTGCTTTGTCAACTACGCATTCTATTTGTCATTCAGCGCAACAAATTTGTTCTTTGGCAGTCAAATGCAGCTGGTATCAAAAGTAACGAATTATTTTCATTTACATTCAGCTCACAAAAGCGGTTGTGAATTCACCGCAAATGTAAGTATTCTTATTCTTCTAGGGTACCGCATAACGCGCTTTCGGTCTGTTTATAATATTCATTTTTGTTAGGCGACGCTGTTTTCCCCCTTTTCTTATCACGACTTTCTGATGTTTTGATTTCGCTGTCTACCGAGTATACGGCCGCTGCTGCTAGGCCAAGGTATGTTGCTTTTTGTTTTTTTTATGCCTTACATTAACTATTCTGATTCCAATTGACATATTCTATAGACTCTGTCGCGCGTCGCCACCTTGTTTCGTGCACGCCTTCAGGTAAATTTATTGCCTGGACACTCAGAGCAGAATAATAAAAGGTGCCTGGTATTTCGTTGAAGCTTCCCTGCTCACAAACTGCATTCCACCGCAGATACAATCCCCCCTCTGAAATGAACTTCCGTGTAGACACGTGTTCTTTTATCCCGCGCCCCCCCCCCTTCTCCTTCCTGTTCTGTGCAACAAATGGAGTGCCCCTCGGAATCTGTGGGATGCGCATCGTGCCATCGCCGCTCGCTAGCGAGGCGCCCCGCTAACATTACCAGATCACAGACGGCCGCATATCGCGATCTTCGCTCTCGGGCACCGTGCGCCGCTCACAGCTTTATCGCTGCCGGAAGGTCGTTAAAACAATTTGGCTGCCTTGCCGCACGATGGTGGGGGTTACTTGAAGATTTCAAGAGAGGTCAGCATAACGAATCAACACTTCCGACGAGGTAGCCCTGTCAGAGAAAGCCAGCATCACAACACTGACACGACTGGAGCTGCCACAAGTTTGTACTGGAACAGCAACTGTTTTTCGGTTGGTTCCGGTGCTTTTTAACTAACAGGCCGGCATACTTCCAGAAATTCGCAGCACACAGACGCCTACTTCTGGCTTGCATCTCACTGGTGTCATCATGGGTGTTGTGAGATCGATAAGGCCCGTTTTTTATCCATGGTAAAGATTTCCTTTCATTGAAATCATGCGTTCACATTACGTACGAAGGGAGACAAAAGGACATAACTCTCGCTTAACTTGAGCACTGGAATTTACACCCACCGGTCTCTAGTCCTCGAAGCATTCGGACACCCCACGAGAGAGAGAGAGGAATTTTATTGAAATGAAAAAACACAGTAAAGGTCGGCCTGATGGTAGTATATCTGGCCAGCTATTCTGTGTGTGGGAAGGGAAAGGGGAGGAAAGAGTGTGGATAGAGGACGAGAGATGATGAAGATGGCGGATAAATAAATAAAGGGCTATGTATAGAAGATGCCTATACCGATACTGTGCATGTGTTAAAGTTAAGCCGGACGGGCCTCAACTACAATATCTCGAGAGGGCCGCTGCTACGCAGAAATGTCAGCACAGCTTTATGCCTTGTGGGAACACTTCGCGACAGTCCCAAGAAAACCATAACCCTGAAGCCCTCTAACCTTGCGAGATGGCACACCGTCACCCTGCCAGTCCCCAGCAGTGTGCAGTCCATATATGCCACCTTGACTGCCGAGCTGCTCGAGCTCGAACCCTGAATTCCCAATAATTAGTAGACCCCCACCGCCGTGTACACTGATATGGCCTGCTTGCCACACTGGCGCCCCCACCATGTAGCCTTTTTAAGCTACTCATAGTGGCTAATGCGCCAAAACCGCCTCCACAGCTGCAGCTTTATCCGTGTCGCCAAAGAAATAGCAATTGCCATGGTCGCCACTTCCCGACCTTAATCAGTGAATATTCTCACTGATTTATAGAGAGCATGCTGAAAATTACCAGATTTGCCCGTGATCTCGGCACCGCAGTACCGGCAATGAAGCCGCTAACAGCCGCGGCTCGCGCTATGGTACACCAAGCCCTTTCTGAAAATAGCCAATGATGACCAGACGCACAGGACCAACCGTATCCGCTGATTGGCTACGCATAGAACCTCGCGCATATACCGACAAACTCGCGTGTTCCTGCCATCACAACTGGCGCCTCCCTTGGGAGGACGCTACAAATTGGCGGCTACTCCGGATGATCACCTGCTCCCATCCCAGATTAAATGACAATTGGTTATAACCATTTCATTTAATTGTTTGCTTAAAGTGTAGGGCCGGACATCATTTCTGAGTATGTTAATGATAAGGTATACATCTGTCTACGTGGACGCATCCAGCCTGCCAAACTTATCACAAATGATAACGTTTTTAAGAAGGTTTAGGCCACTACACGTTCATTGATATGTTGGGCATTCCGACTAGTAGCTTCCACTGCTTTTGTTTATTCAATTGAATCAACTGTGAAAGCTTGCAGAAAATTAGTAGGCGTGCGTTCAAGATGACGAAGCAAAAAGAGCGGAAGTAAACTCGCAACTAAGGAAGCCCGAACATAATGCGGTCGTTTCTATGCGACCTACCTCCCTGTCCCTGGCAGCAGGTAAGCGCCGGAAGCATGAACCATGAAAACATATTTTAATAATGCGCTAAGGTCCATCCCGGCCATGTAGCCTGAAATCAAGGTTCCTGACTCGACCGGCCCAGTTTGGGATGTTATAAGGATACAGAATGTCAGGCGAGGTTAAACAAAAATCAAACCTGTATTCACCGCCACACACCGCGCATTGCGTTCCACGAACCCGTTACAACATTCGCCGACTTTCTTTCTCCTGGGTGTACGAGGAAAAAGGAGAGGAGGAAAAAGAAATGCAAACCAGTTTCGCCCACCGAAACTGCTCGTAATGGCATACAACACTGCCGCCTGTAAGCGTTCGCACCTTGCTTGCGTATGGCAACGCACACGCGAAAAAATGGGGGAGACGGAAGGGTATATGGGACTAGCAGGCATTGCCTGAACCACGATACTTCAACATAAAATAGCCGCTGAGTGCGCTGCAGCGTCGTCCTCTGCTATTACAGTTGCTTTAAAAAAAAACCAGCGCTGTCGTCAGCGCCACCGCACATGTGAAAAAAAATTACACCATCTAACCACGTGGCAACCCTGAGGGGATGCAAAGCCGTAGAGTAGTAGCGTGTTAATTCGTTGTTAGAGTAAAGGCACGTGTAGTAGCGTATTAAATGTCTTTATTTATCGAGTAGTGGAGAACGTTTTGCGGCACCATCTCGTTCTCGAAGCGAGGAATCCCCTGTTCGACGCTGGCGTTTCGAAGCGTTGTCACGTTGCCGAACGCCATCTGGATCAGCTACTCGCCGCTGGCGTTTCAAAGCGGCTTCTCGTTCTTGAAGTGAGGAATCCGCTGCTCGACGTTGCGGTTTCCGTTAGGCGTCGCGAGTTCTCTTCTGTGCAGCCTTGTCTTCGGAGGCACGAGACGAGCCGAGCGGCAGAGGAGGAGCGGCGAGGAGGAGATGGGCGTTGTCACAGCTGGCGTGGAGACTGGGACAAAGGAGAGAGGGGCGGACGCCGAACGACGGAGGGTCGACTAAGAGATGCTTTGCATCTAAAATCTCCAGCTCTAGCTTGAATAAGCAAGCACACCTTTCGTGGAGACTTCACCGCGGGGCCGCCGCATTCTCTAGAAGTCATTATGAATAATTGGAGACATGGTTACAGTATACCACTTGTTCTCGACATGACTTGCAGATCCCGCCACCGCTGCCTCGAGTCTATATATCACAAAGAGCTGGTGAAATCCTACTATGCTTGGGATGAATTTGCATCCACTACTCGGCGCGAAGAAGACGACGACCTCTTCGATGCTTATGACGGTGATTACTAGCACGCAACAGTGGAAATAAACACTGATATGGAAACCTAACTACCTGCCCGGCATTGCTCACCAATAACAGCTTCGCCATTCAAGAATTGTGCGTGAGTGCAAGCTCGCCTGAATTTTTTTTCTACTGGCCGTGCTAGGTAAAGGGATGATAAAGTCTAAGAAAAGTTAGATTATGTTGTAGATTGCTGTGTAGAAAAAGAAAATGTACCAGTGAGTTACAAACGCAAAACCCTTCGTTCAACGCCGGGAAGCGATTGTCGACGAGGTATCATTGTCATGTAAACGGTCGTACGTGGGACAAACGCAGCGCTACCACCTCAGCGACGGTCTTCGGGAGCACCTGTGCGATGTGAAAAACGCCGCACGTGGAGCACGCTCGCTGCGCACGCTGCAGAATGCCTAGGTTGCGCCTTAATTGAGCAGTGCCACGTCGTGGCTAGGCATTAGGACAGGCTGTGGCGAGAGATAAAAGAATCCTGGGAAATTCTCTCTCGGAAATAGGGTTGCATCAGCGCACCCTCCGTTGCCCTCACGGAGAAAGAAACTGACTTTCTTGGTAGTTTGGAGAGATGATACGAGCGCTCTCGTAGAAAGCGTCCTGGCTGCTACAGATTTGTCAGTAGTGCAGTTTACTGTACCCTACATTCTTTCATAATTGCTTTTGATCAAATGTGTGGTTCAACGCGCCGACACCACACAGCGATGAGGCGCGGCGTAGTGGAGGGCTCCGGAATAATTTTGACCAACTGGGTATCTTTAACGTGCCCCGAAATCTCGAACACACGCCCGTTTTCTTCTTTCGCCTCTACCAGAAAAGCGGCCGTCGAACCCACGTTCTAGGGCTCAGCAGACGAACGCCATAGGTTCTAGGCCACCGTGGCTGGTTAAAATTCTGTTTCTTTTTTTTTATTTTTCATTCCTAAAGTTGTATGCCACTTGTCTTCTGTCTTTTCCTATTTATTGCCTATTCGCGAGAACACACATTAGTTGTTGGCGCCGTGTCTGTGTGCCCTTCGTGTCGTATTTTTCCAGCCCTTTTCGTTAATTAGTAATTGAGGAACCGGCCCACAAAAAATTTCTGTTGGAGTCAAATATGCCACTTGTGTTAGGCGCAATTACATCATAACGGATAAAATACCAGGAAAAGTGAAAGCAGCCATCGCCACGTTATACTTTCCTGTACAGGGATATCGGACTTCTCGTTTCGTGTTTCGGCACCCCCTCTGTTGCCCTCACAGTCCACCTGTCGTCAGATTACTGGATTGAATGCAGAGCACAAGTGCGCGTCTTCCTTAAAATTTTAAATCTGATGACTTCTTCCTCCACGATAGCTTTGTGATATAAAATTCTCGCTTTCTCTCCCAAACCGGTAATCCTGTAATCAATCTTTCTATTGCTATTTCGCTGCCCCGAATTTTCATTGGGATTGAGCCTCCTGGTTCCTGCCCCCTAATTCGTCTTTGAAATCAATGAGCGGATTTCACTATATACTGCACCATATGGCAGCTTGCGTAGTCACGGGCTCATCTTCCGTGACTATGCGTATATGCTGGAACACCCGAATGCACAGGATTAGGCTCCTTAGAGAAGCCTTTCAATTACGCACGCCTTTTCTCTGCGCAACAGCGGGCACTCAATACTTTTACCACCCGTCTATGCAATATTGAGATTGGGATTTTGATTCCACAGAACACTATCGCAGAGCGGAAGGTGGAAGTTCATGCACGTCGGTATGACAAGAAAGCATGGCAAAAATACGCGTGTATGACACAAGCTGATGATGTCGTGATGGTGCCATTTATTTCACGCACTAATACACATTTCGTGCAATTACATGGTAAGTCTAAGAGTAATCATATTCATCCTCAACCGCACAACGCTATCGATTTGAAATATCCTTTCTCGAACCAAAAAAGGGCGCAAAATCCTCGTGCAAACTTCTCTGGCTACCGCTTCGGACTAACTGACAAAAGCACCGAAGCCTTCCAAACATTGTCTGCATAAGCTACGAAAGCAGGCGGCGATCATCGGCCCAATTCAGCGGACAAGCCCGTTGAACTTCCGGCAGCACGAGGGCTCGTCATCGTGAACTTGCAGGCCACCGCCGCGCCGTTTGCAAATCAGACAGTGAGAATGGGTCGGGGCACTAACAAGCGGCACCGGCGCCGATCACGCGAACGCAGTAGAAAGAAACAAATAAAGTTGGCCAACGCCTTTCGACAGCGCGGTTCGGATCGATTCGAAGCGAGCGGCAGTGCAAGAGCGGGCCTCCAGATAAGTCAGCGATGTGGCGGCGTCCGCAATGACGTGCTGCGACTCGGAATTGTCGGAATGGTGTCCGCCTGCAGAGATCCAGATCCGCCGGGGCTGCCACCCCCCCCAAGGTCTTCTCGCAATGCGCCGCGACCACGCACGAACAGCGCGCGTGACCCGGTCCCAGTGAGGACCCGTCACAGCCGGTGGTGCTACCCGTACTGCACGGTGCGGCAGCGGCAGCCGTAGCCGACAGCCATAGCCGAACGCCAGCTGTTGCCATACGGCGGATATCTATCTGATTGGTTTCACATCACCGTTCCACGCTACGCCTTCGGAGATGCTGTTAAA
>JABSTR010001865.1:0-62190 GCA_013339765.2 Haemaphysalis longicornis | reverse complement strand
TGCGACAGCTACACTGATACTCCCGCGGTGACCATCGCTGCCCTTTCCGCCATAGTTTTCCTCGGGGCCAAGCGCTCTTCACGCATCTGCATCGCTGCATGCGCCATTCTATGCCGGAATGTCGTCCCTCGTTCCTAGCTTGCCCTCCATCTCCGCCACCTTCTCTTCGAGCACCTGCCGCTGCTTCCGTTCATTTTTCAGCTCCTCCTGTAACTCTCCATCTTGCACCCGGAGCTGCTGCTTTTCTTCCTCGAGCCGGTGGCTGCGCGGGGCTAGCACACACACTCGGCACATAAACTCTTGCCCTTCAACTTCCTCTACCGACTCCAACCTCATCTCCTTAAGGGCGTATTCCCGCACGTACCCCATGCGCACCACACTGGGCTTTTCTCTGGTGGCAGTGTACTGCGCGTGCTAGGGCGCGCCCAACTCTAACCTATGCACTGCTGCGTTCTCCCGTGGAGTCCACGTTAGTGATGAAGCAAAATATAACTTCCGATGCTTTCGTACAGCATAAATTCATCTCTAAGTAACGAATAATCAGTCTTACTAACTACGACTCGTTTAGACACTCACGTGTAACAAGCCCGTGTCACATCTGTTTCGAGTGCTTCCCTACGCTAACCCCTCCTGCTCCTTTCCACCTAACCCTAGTGAGTGAAACTAAATCTGTTTTCTCTAAAGGATTACCAATTTAAAAACGGAATCCCAAACTTCTAAGACTTATCCGCTTTTGTCGACAGGTCCTGCCGATGCGCTCCGCACGTCCGTTCCGTCCGCCCGCCCGCTCATCCACTGTGCTTGTCCGCCCGTACGCTTGGGCCCCGCTCCAAGGGCACCTTTGCACGGCTGCTGCTTGACGTACCAGACTAGCCAGACATATTTTTCTGGTGATGTTGGTTACGTATGAAAATGGCTTCTGAGGACTGAGTGTGATAGTCATTTCGCTTTTGCAGTGGTCGCCCTTTTTGTAGACACCGTATTAACGGGAAACAGACGTGCGTAGGTTTATGTTTATGCAGCAATCCACTCCAACGCTTATTTATAACTAAAGTAACCCCGCTGCTTCTGTTATGCAACTGCGTTGTCCTTAAACTGGCGATTGAGCCAAAATACAAGTTTGTTTTATTCAAAAGATTTTGTTTCATAGTGCCCCCAGCGCTTGTCCGGCAGCAGATGATGCCGTATTGAGTGAGAAATTAACCAATTAAAGTTAAAATTTTGATTCTCCCGCCAAATAGATTTTTTTGTGATGTCAGCATGGAGTCATAGGTGCGGGAATTCAAACAAAGTTCCACTGCGTCATTCGGCTTTGCAGCTTCGATTGCCGTGGGTCGTCTCAGAGGGGGCGACCGTATACACTTATCCACAGACCGTTGTTTGCCGTTGCTTTGTTGTTGACCGTATTTGTAACCAGATTGTTTTTGTTAATGTAGAAAGTAATCGTTTTCGTGAAATATGGGGTATCCCCGACAAACATGGTCACATAAAACAACGACGCGCACGTCCATCGGCCAGTGTCTTGTAAGACAACTTTAAAGCGGCGGACTTCTGTGCAGCTAAAACAAGCATAGTGCGTCCAGTACAAACAGCAGTGCGCATTGGGTACTTCTATGCTTACGTGTATTTTTGTAACTTTCATTTTTTACCGCAACATTCTTACTGCTGTACAGTGACTATGCATTACATTTAAGCGCGAATACGTCGTTCGGAAAACTTATGAGTCGTACCTAATTGGCGTTTGCTTTTTCCGGTCTCAGCTAATCGCACATCTGGGCTCATATGGCATCATAGGTTCTGTTGCGAGAAATGGGCTATTGGGTCGCATGGCCATTTCTTTTTTCCTAATTATACAGATTATTTGAGCGAAGTGTGCGTTAAAGTTTGTGTCAGTATGATTCTAACGAGGCCATCTTTCGAATGAACCAAACTTCTGTTTTGTCTGCACGGCTCCTTTAAACACTCCCGAGGTGTTTTTGCCCTAAATAATATTGAGACTTTCCTACCCCGCTACCCGTGCTACAAGTTCCGAAACTTGTTGCTATAGATGCCAGTATAGAAAAGAGCCTATATATAAAACCCGGCATTCTTAAGAATTTTCTGATAAGACATTTCCTTCACAAAAGTTACGCTGTCAATTGCAACAGCGTTAGTAGTTTGTCAATTGGAGACGAAGCATTTATGCATTATGTCACTTTATGGGAAGCTGGATGTGCGTTATTGTGATCCAATTCTAGAGCAAGAGACTGTGGCCCACCTCAGATCTACCTCAGCTACATCCACATTCACAACCTATTCCAAAATAGTAGGTCTGTTAGTTGAGAAAGAATATTCCTTGTAAATGTAATAGGCGTGTGCCAATCGACGGGTGATTCTCGTTATACATGTTTCAACGACGTGATGTATACGGCGCTGGACTTTTAACTGTTTACATCCAGGGCGGCTGTGAAAAATTGCGGCGCACATCGGCGGTCCGCCATTCCGCCGTGTCCTGGGTGCTGGTCCCGGCCAGGCGGAATTAAAGACTAACGGTTGCGGTGGGAGCCGATGGAAAGGGAAGCAATGCGTCCACCCTTGCAATCCAACCACCAGCCTCAACCTAAGCCCCCGCTAGCCCACAATGTTACCAAAAGTATATGCTGCGTATATCCCAGGCGAAAAAAAACATACCTACAAAACTACTCGGAAAAGACGACCACGGTGTGACGACGTCTCATATCTCTACCCTCTGCTAATATCCGGCTGGCCCAACCTTCTCCAGACGATCTAAATCCGGGTTTGCATACGTAAAGATAAATATGGTTTAGAATAAAGACTATCAACGACCTGTAAAGTTTGTTTTGGATGTATTAGTGAATCGGTGCATACCACGTCTTGTAAACGCCTGAAAAACCCTGGTTTAAAACTGGTCGTTGTGATACCATTAAAATCTCCGTTGGTTTATTACAGCAGCATTCATGGAGCCTGATAGACGACCATCACGCACGTTTTGCTCTCGCTCTGCAGTCCATTGTCGAATAAAAGAACCGAAACAGTGCAGTGCACGACAAAATACCACGAACCACGCGCCTATATGTAAATTCAACATTTCAAACTAAACAAAATGCGAACAATAATCCCATGGACACAACACAAGAGGCGACTACATACATTTGTTGATCCCGAGTAACTTATTGCCTCAAAATCTGTACTCCCCCAATTGTCTGCACTAAATATTACAGGACGGCAATATTCGAAATAATAATTTGTACAATTTATATGAATTTAATTAATTATATAAACAGTATGATTGATTCTATATATACTAGTAATATTGATAGCAAGCAAGGTAATACTGCCAGCAGGTATAAAGAATTGCTGACTACCGTGTATTCAACCCAAGCTGCAGCTCGCAATGCGAAAAACGCCACATGCGAAATACACCCTCGAGAAAACGCGCTAACAAAATCCCCCTAACCCCTTGAGAAGCACGCGCGACATTTGCATGGGGTGTACTAACGGAACCCATCCGCCGTAGGCAAACACGCCAGGCTGACCCCTGGCCGGACAGCCATTTCTTACGTCATTACAGTCAACGTACCTTGACAACGACGTCATCTTTCCTTAATACCATGGGGGTAAATGTTGTGTTCAAAGGGTAGTACCCACCGGAATAGATGACGATAGGCGGAAGCTTGTCTTCAGCCACCTTGGTTTTGTATCTATTACCGTTATATTACACCCGGGTGCGGCAGTATCGTCTTAAGGGAGCGGGACTGCTAACGGAGCCTGCGTGTGGTGTCGCTACATACAAGCTCACATACGAACGCTCCTACGGAAACACATGACAGGATGGTGCATGTGGGTTTGTATGGTGCCGGGTATGTATTATATACTATACACGCTGACTCTAGACAAGGTGGAGGGATTGCATTACTCGGCCGTGATACAGAATAATAGTAGATTTTGGAAACGACGTCTGACGCTTCTTCATATAAATTTTGCTCTTGAATGATGTTTCAATGAAATCGGCGTCTATCACATTTGCAAAAGCGCGCGTCCTTCACCCTAGAGCAATAGGCTGTACATAATAAACACTTTCATCACTGTCGACTCGCAAAGCTTAGCGTCGCCAGTTCAGTCCAATCGCCTTCAATCGGATTGGCTTAAGATCAATGTGGCCTTCACCGGCGACGACCTCCGTTACGTCGAAAATGGTCTTGCCAAATGCAGCACGTACTGATTGATTGCTAATTATAGTGGAAATTAATTTTCTATAGAGGCTGGCCCTATTTACGATTGGCAGAAGTCCCTCTGCTGTGTTCTCCGGCACTATCTCCGTACGCGCAGGCATCTCGATGTAGGCGTTAAAACTTTGATCCATGAGCTACGCCGCCGGCGCCAGCGGCTTTCCTGTAGTTGTCGTCTATCTGCCCTCCTTTCCACGTACAAGGGCATGCTAGTAGGTGCTCAACCGTTTTTTCAAGCTAAGAAGCTAGCTTCGTCTGCTTTCCGATTCCCCTTGTCTATCTGCAATCCTTTCAACATGCCAGGACACACTATGTGCGATGGTGCCAGCACTAATTGCTGACTGAGATTCGAAGACTGTATCGCTAGGCGCCCAGAGAAATGTACCAGCTAATCTGACTATTTCCTTCCCTTATCTCTTCGCTTAGCTTCTCCATCATGGGTGTTACTATAACTCCTCCGGCTGCATTCTCGTATTCCCTCACATTGCAAAGCCTGCAACCAATATACGATATATGCCTTGTCTCTCTAGGAATTCCAGCTTTAAGATAACAACCGCCCGCTTAACGAGGCCCCAAAGTGACAATAACAGAATCTAAAGAGAGAATTTATGTCCAATTGAATGTCGCTAAGTGCAACTATGTCCAATTTTAGTTAGCTTGAGCTGAGCATTTGCTGTTGTGTATCGGATGCGTGCTGAAATCGCATCCCGGAGGACTTGGGTTTGAATCCCAGGCACCAATTTGACATATTATTGTTGCTTTCATTTTATTGCTTTCGGGACATCGGCGGGTTTAAAAAAAGTGTTCGATAATGCTGACGCCTGGTGGTAGACTTTAGTATAATGGAGCGTTTATTTTTTATGAATACGTTCTTCAAATGAAACTTCCACTGTCATCGAATTGTTGCAGGACAACAGCGATCATCGTACATCATATAATATTCGGGAAATCTGCTGGAATGTTTAGTGTGTGCGATGTGGTAACATATCCTTAGTTGAGCGACCCTTTTGTGCTTTTTGTTTACACAATACCATTCAGGAACCAATGAGAGGTGCAAGGGGGTTTGCTCTAAAACCATTACCAAACAAACGCTCAGCTGCTGGGCAATCTGAAAACAAGCAATCTGCTAAGCGACATATCAGCAGAACGCCGTACTCAAAAAGTTTCGTATAGCAGTTATTGGACCGTTTCCATGACAAATTCGTAACTCAAAGATCTGAATCTTCTCCCGAAGTTCTGTTGTGAGCTAGAATATTGCGGGCGTTTTTTTTTTTTTTTGCTTTTGGTAATAGACGATTGCGTTGGAGGGCAACAAATCAAGGATACGCGCCCCGCATCAGTTTTCTGAAACAGTTGTAAGGGTAAACCCGGTGCAAATTCAATTTCCGCTAACTTTGCAGCTATGGCTGTAGAAACATCACACCCTTTTTACAGCCGTGATATACACCCACAGTCGTGCATGTCTCTTTACTAATTAAGTTTCCCTCTTAAGGGCACCAGGATGCTTGCGCCGCAAACAATCTTCCTAGACGGTGCTATTAGACCGTCCGTCCCCGATATCCCCCCGCCATGAATAAAGTTGCATTACGCGTCAGCAGTTCTGTGCAGGGCAACAGTACGCTGAGGGTTAAAATTTTCCGGCGTATTTGTTCGGCTGCTCTTCAGAATTAACTCAATTTGTCGACGACCTGTTCGCTGGCTGAGTTGCTTCTGAAGAACTAACAAAAGGCAGTCCACCACTGGTCTTCCTTGTTCTTAGGCGTCGGAAAATCCCAAAAATCCCTCTGGACATTTTCCTCTGTCATCTCGCAGCGCTGAGACGAACACACAGCTTCGCTCCGCTCGCCGTTTCTGTGCCATCCCACCGTATCCCGAATGGCTGGTCTTTGTCCGAGGCGGGCGTGCGCGGCTTCCTCTCTCCCCTCAGCTCCAAGCGGCTACACAGACTCCCTGGCTTGACCCTGGGGGCGATCGACTCTGGGTAATCTTGTTTCTCGGGGCCCTGGAATGGCGAGTTCGGTCATGCGAGCACCGAGATATTGACTCCTGGAAGCAAAGATTGCTGCTTCACATTTGCCTCCCCTTCTTCTTCGTTCTGTTCCTTTCTTCCTCTGGCTTTCCATGGTGAGCGAGGGGTGCGGAAGCCACCAGAGCTCTCGGCGCGCACGCCACAAAACCTCGCTTAAGGAAGTTGAAACCGGGCTCTTTTATTTTGCGGTGTTCTGCTCAATTGTTTTTCTATTTTATTTGTACTACCACCTGTTTTGTTCCATCGGGAAATCGCAATATCAAATTTAGAAGTACGTAAGCAGCTGAAATTATCTCTTTTCTATTGTTGTGCCATACTTATCGCTCCCAACCCTTTTCGCGCCTTGGGCCGCATCTTGTCGTCGCTTCCTTCCCCGGCAAGGATTAAAACGCAGCGTATTAAGTTAAGGCAGGAAGTGTAAGGAAACGAGCGTCTATAAAGTTAGTCTGGTGCAAGAACACGGAAATTCTGTGGTGCTTTAAGAAGTGAGTAAAGCGCTCTGCACACAGTGTCTAGATGTTGTCAGCTTTTTGTTTTCACAGAGCAACCATATTTTTCCGCCTGCGGGGCCTAATTTCTAACGTTACGAAACGTACATACTGAGCAGTGGGCATGCTACTATTGGTTGTCGCCTGCCGTATATGACTATAGCTTGCAAGGCATGCCGAATACCTTTGCGTGCAATAATATCTCAAGAGTTGTGGCTTTTGCTGTGTCAAATCATGTTTAAACATGACCAGACGTTAACACGATGGTGTGTTGAAATTGAAACTTTTGTCCAGCCATGAGCGCACGCCTTGAAAGCAACGCGAAGCGTCCTGCATTTTGCATTTAAAAATGTTTACTAAAGCATACACCACATTTTCGAACCATTTATCATGTATAAGTTCACTACACAGAAAAAAGACAGCCGGTGGGGAATGTCTACGCTACTGTTTCGTTCTGACAGGTTTTTTAAGGTCAGCGGTGAAGGTCAAACTTCACTGTAAAAGCTCGCTTACTTCTATGGGCTTAGTATGCGAAAAACATTCCCGATTGTTCCCACGTTTGTGAGTGGTTTTGAGAACGTTCGCCCGTGCATTAAAAAGTATAACGTCAGGGCTTCCTCTTGGAAACCGTTTTCGCTATCATCAACACTATCGTAATTCTTGAGGAACAGCACTTAGGAATCCTGCACACACATACATAATTGAGGAGGCCTGCACAGTAACGGCCTCTAACGAAAAGACTAGTCCAGCACGGGACGTACGCTGAAATGAATTCGAAAGGTGTGAACCATGAAATTCGGGGATGCCTGTTCGGGCCTCCCTAACTGTCACGGGTTAGTGAGATTTCTCATAAGGTTGACGTTAAAGGCAAGGCCGTAGGTTTTTTTATGCCAACGTGAGCTCCACGCGCGCTCAGAAACGTTTTTTAACATCGAAAGTGCTCTTGGTCGAGGCTTCCATGGGACGAATTCTGGTAACGTGGTACCACCAATGTTGAGAAGGCATAGCCTAGCGAGGGGGCGAGCAAGCGCGAAGCACACATGCAGCAACCTCAAACAGCGCCTTAACGAGACGTTTATATACTAAGCAAACGTTTCTTAATTACTAAATCTAGTGGCAAGATTTAAAATTGTCAACATTGTTTAGCAAAAGGAAAACAATAAGCATGTTTGAGGCAAGACATGAATGCATGTGATATTTCCATTATTAATTTGATTAAAAATACATGTATGCTTGATTTTTACGCCCCCCCCCCCCCCCCCCCCCCCCCCCCCCCCCCAAGAAAATACGAAAAGCGGTCGCGGCGCCTCTTCGTGGCAGTGCTCCAAGTTAAAGTAACAAAAGGTTCCAGTAGACGGCGAGAGCAGTCGAACGCGGCAAAAATGAATTTCCGCGAAGGGGGATTGATCTGCTTGCTTTGAGGTGTTATATTAGGGAACACCAATCAGCCTCGCTGTTATCATCAGCGTTCGCGGCCTTTATTAGGGTCTCGGGCCGTCAGCGTCTCATGTCCTTGTAGTATCATGTAGTTACGCTACAATCGTTTTCGTACATTTCGCGATGGAACGTTTCGTCTCCGTGGGAAAAACGCATACTAAAAAACACATCGGGACAATCGTTTTCCAATTCATCGCGCTAGAACGCTTCCTGATTCTAAGACTTACAGCCAAGCTGTGTACCTCTACCCCGCAACGGTGTCATCTCCGTTGAAAAAATCACCAAGGCGCAAGGAAAACAGTTATACATTGAACTGAGAATTAATTATGCTCCAACCAATACATAGACAAAAACGCGACCTTTCGAAGCCCGCTCGACTTCTTCTTCAGGGGTGACTGGGGCCACGCTGCAGCTGCGTCTTGCAGTCTTTGTAGTCTTTCACTTTTGCTGGCCTCGCACAAAGCCTTTCGCTGCGGCACGTAATCCGTGTGTGTACACCGAAGGGAGAGTGCCAAGCGAGCGATTAACGTTCCCAGGTTTGCGTTGGATATGGCACGATTCAACGAAAAGACGCTTCCGCCAGTTCGTTTCTCTCAGTTCAGTAACTCCCCAACCATACTGTCAAATGTCAAAATCTCAAATGTTTGTGAAAATGTTCACTTATACATTGCATGCTTCGCCCCTTCTCAGGTTTCACGTAAGTGGAAAGGGTCCGGGATTTTCAGTGAAGCAGGGGTTTTTAAGGCGTAGCATTCTTTACCGAGTACCGCGAACAGCCAGGACCGTGGAACGCCAACAGCAGATATCGCGGTAGTTCCTCCTGCAGTCGCTATAATAGCGTGAATTGAGATAACTGACCACAGGAAATTTTGCAAAACTAAAAAAATAATACAATTAAAACAATTGCGAAAACTGGCGAAAAGTGCAACGCCCGGCATTTCCGTTTTAATGCAAATTTTGCGAATGTTATTTCTGTAATGTTTATATCGGTCGGACGAAATTCGAAAGAGTGAGAAATAAGAAAAATATTGAAAAGTTACGGAAAATAGCAAAACGTATAACACATGGCATTTCCACAATCACGTAGATATCGCACATGTTCCATCTGTAATCGTTATAATAGCCTAAATGTAAATAATTTGTCGAATAAAATTTTGAAAAAATAAAAAATAAGAAAAATACGAAAATAGCAACAGAAAATGGCGAACCGTGTAACACCCTACATTTGACAATAACGCAAATTTCGCGAAAGCTCTAAATGTGATTGGTATAATAACGTAAATGGAGACAATTGGTCAGACGAAATCTTGAAAAACCAAAAATAAAAACAATATATTAAAAAATTACAGAGAATGACAACACGTATAACGGATGCCATTTCCACATTGCAGCACATTTCGCAAAAGTTCAAAGTATAATTTTTTTAATAGCGTAAATGGAGATAATTGGTTGTACGAAATTTTGTAATACGAAAAAATAGGAAACAAAAAATAATTATTGAAAATGCCGAACCGTGTAATCCTCGGCCTTTCCACAATAATGCAGATTTCCCGAAAGTTAGAAATGCAATCGTTATAAATTCGTAATGCAGATAATTGGCCGAACAAATTTTGAAAATCTAACAAATAAGAAAAATATTAACAATTACTGAATATGGCAAAAGGTATAACACTCTGCATTTCTACAATAATGCTGATTTCGCGAATGTTCCACTTTTCATCGCTACAATGGTGTAAATGGAGATAATTGGTCGGGCACGGCTTAGAAAAACCAAAAAAATTTACTTTAAAACTCACACTCAAGGCAAGCGCCATAAGAATGCAATGCATTAGTTGATAATTCTCTGAAGTTCTGCGGAATTTTTTTTGAGACCATTCATTCTATAAAGTTGACTTTCGGGTAGTGCATTTTTGCGCGAAGAACAACGCCATTACTGAGGCATAGAAAGTTTAGCTTTATAAGAAGTTTAAGAGGGAAATAAAAGCCGTAAATATGGAGGCGGAGAGCTACGCCATAAGCCTAGCGAAACAAATCTGGAATCCACTGCGGGAACAAAAGCGATGAAAAAGCGTATCAAGTACTTGAGAACTACTGTCAAGGAAAAGTATAGTTCTGAATGAGACGAGAATGGCGACACAAGATTCATCATCAAACCTCTACATCCAGGAGAAGGGTCGGGCGAAGAGGTTGTAAAGTAATTAACAAAAAACGCCTGTTTGCTGACCCCATAAAATATGTAAGGAGCTTTTTTTAAATGATTTAAATACGTCTCGACAGAATTTCAGAAACAAGCGAACATTTAATTTGTGACCCGGAATAAGTGCAACGCTTTCTAAGCTATTATATTATATGTTTTGCATGTTAGCTAGGTGAAGTTAGCTGCGTCAGCGTTGCAAAAAGGTCCGTTAATAAATTTTCGTTTGTTTCTGAACGTCAGTAAAGGCGGATTTGATCCATTTCGAACAAAAGAACCTCCTCATTTGTCTGAGTACGAATTTTTGCCAAAAGAAGAATTAGGCATAGCATTAACTACCCAAGATCTAAGACTGGAGTTAAAAATAGTGAAAAGATATGGTATCCTTTACCAGGGTATTTTTTCAACTCAACACATATTGAGCCTGGACGAATACAGGATTTCCCAACTCGTGGGACACTTTAACCGACTATATATATTGGCACCTGGAAATCACTCATCAAGCTAGCGTGAAGAAAGACGGAATCAAATTTACTCGGACGCCAAACAACTACTCAAGCTGCCCGCCGCGGTGGCTCAGTAGCTAAGGCGTTGTGCTGCTGAGCCCGAGGTCGCGGGTTTGATTCCTGGCCGCGGCCGCCGCTTTTCTGATGGAGGCGAAAAGCAAAAACGCCTGTGTACAGGATTGCGGCGCACTATAAAGATTCCCAGGTGGTCAAGATGAATCCGGAGCCCTCCACACGGCACGTCTCATCGCCTGCGTCGCGTCGGCGCCTTAAACCCTACAATCAATCAATCAATCATCAATCAATCAATCAATCATCAATCAATCAATCAATCAATCAATCAATCAATCAATCAATCAATCAATCAATCAATCAATCAATCAATCAATCAAACCTCTCAAGCTAGAAACCCTCAGAGCATTCTCACTTATCTCGTGATGAGGCAAGGTATTGAAAAAGCTAATAAACAGGGGCCACACTAAATTTATTAAGAACTCGTTATTGGCAAACTCATTAATTCGTATTTCGATTCCGAATGTACACCACAGACATAATGCTGTGGGTATACAAAGATTTTGAGAAGCCAACCCTTTCGACTGGATGGGAGCGTTCGAGAAAAGCCTGTACAGGTGCCGTCATAAGTAATTGGAAAATGAATTTTAAATATGACAAAATATATGTTTTACTAGCTTTATCACAGCCATGACCGTTTTTACAGAAAACGTTTTAATTTAGGGAGGACTCCTTTAACCGCACACCAATGCAGCCAGCCAGTTTCAGGGAGAAGAAATTCCTGTAAATATGCGAGGCCGTGTTCCAGTTACTTCTGAAAGCACCTGTGCAGCAGTAGCTAAAGGGATACCGCATACTAGATGTGGGCAAAGAAATAACGGCCCACCACAGTCTTTCTATCGCATGATAAGCTAATAAGTTCCTGTGAAATATAGCATAGCAACCGATTATACTAGGCTACAGAGCTACATTCTGACTTATCGGTTTTACCTCTCTGGTCTAAAACGTAGCAATGAAAAGATATACATGCTGCAGCGGGGAACAACCCCAGGATCAATCACTTTATACAGGCAGATGATATCACGCGATGCTTCGGACAAAGAACTACGCGCAAGTGGTGGAGAGCTTGCAGAAGGCTGTAGATATGCTCATCTAGGTCCCCGAGCGGCTAAACTATGTTGCAGAAAAGAGTCGGCCACTTCCTATCAACTGGGGTACGAAGGTCAGGTATGGTGGCGTTTGCAAAAACAGCACCTGCGTGTAGCACTGCTGAATTTCACGGCTTCATTAATTACGCCTTCCCACCGGGTCTTACTTTCCGAACGATGCACACTAATACATCAATGACACTCCTGCAGAAAATATAAACCGGTGCACATTCTTGGGTTAGTTTTTTATCTTCGTCAACCCATCGCACGCTACTGTTACAACACTAAATATTGCTTACAGCACTATTTAGATGCGAACCAAAGGAGGAATTATTGCGTGTCTACCCAGTGTAATCTTCTATATCGCTTGTTCCGCTTGAGATCGTCGTGCCCTGGTTCTACACCTCCATGGAGGTACCTCAAAAATGAATATGCAGGCTCGAAGCAGAGCTAGAAGTGCACAATAATTGCTTAATTTCGTAGTTTTGTGAGTAACAAATTTGGTAACAATTCAACTGAAGTGAAAGGTAGGCATGGCTAGGCTCATTCGTGTGCGGAAGCTGCTTTTAGATAGTCTTAGCAAACTATTTTTGGGCGTACGAAATCTACAAGCAATACAAAAGAATGACATCCCCATCAAGTTTACCTCTATACTTCTCGGGATGTACTCGATCATGCTCAACGGCCTGTCATAGTAAATAGCGATAATGTCTCTGTTACAAAAATCCGCACGCTTCTTCGGCAAGCCTTTAAGTGAAAGGTACGGCCCCCATGCAGAAAACGCGTAGGCGCCCAAACGGGCTCGATATATCGAACAGTGAAGGGGCGGCCCCATCTTCCAAGCAGCCCTTATCGCGCTTCCCTTCTCCCATTGTTGAAGTGCCGCCTGCGCCGCACGCTTTGTTGACCCACATATATTATCTGGCAACAAAAAATGGTCTTTCATAAAGAGAGTTTCTCGAGAAGCGGCTGGTTTTATGGTGATCAAACTTTGCATGAAAGTAGTGTTTTCTGCTGTAGTTTTTTTAATGATTCCGGTTAACTTAATATAATGATTTTCTGCAGTGTGAGAAAGGTCGGTTGTAGTCTTTGTCTTCAAAACTATGTCCCCTCCTCCATTTTGTTCACGTGTATACGCATGAAAAGACATTTCGGCAAGTGTGACCCTTAATAAAAGCGAGGTTTTAATCCTGTTTTATTTTGAACACAATGAACCGCATGGCGTAATCTACAGGCAAATGCTCACACAGGCGAGATCACTGTATGCCCGGAAAAATGCTTTGAAGTGGCTAATTTATTGTTGCAGCCACTTGTATGTCAAACTTGCTTTTATCAAATTTAAGAAAGCGAGCCGTGTGCGTGAGTCCGTTTACAACCTCGGAAACACATGTCCGCATTACCTCCTTATTGCAACTCATTTCGTCTCAGCAAATACTGTTATGTGCCGCTTTTGTCCAGCATTGAAACGCGTAACGTTGAGGCCCCGTGTCGTAGAAAAGCGGGCGCCGTTGGAATCGTGGACCGTGACGGAAATATCCTTTATTGTCACCTTGATTGTGCGGCCAGTGATGACCCCCCGAGATTATTGATTGATTGATTGATTAAAGATTGAATAAACGCTTTACCGAACTGCGACGGCCTGGCGTCGTCCTGGTGGCTACGAGACGTGAGCTCGCTGGTGCATCTGGGGGACGATGACGTCAGCGCTTGAGTGTAATCCGAATTAGCGCGGGCTTGTTCTTGAGGTACATGTAATGGATGCTCTGCCATTAGCCTGTGCCCGCCACACTACAGAATAGTCTTCCTCACCACCGACTACCATAACTGCTCGCTGGTTTGATAGCGCATTCCACGCCTAAAGCGGGAAGGCTGTAGGCTCTGCCGCCCCCGCACTACATTGTTTTACGTTAGCGCACTCACATAACGTGGCACAGAGTACCAACGCGAAACAAAGGCCTCACTCAGGACAGGGCCCGTTTCCGGCAACACCATTCATTCCGGCGCCTGTGCGCGGGCAGAGTTACGCTCCTGCAACCAGCCTCCAGCAAACATTGTGGACACTTGTGACATCGTGCCTGTAAGAGAGGGCACTCCTGCTAATTTTGTGCCTTGCTGTGAAGTCATGTGTAAACTTCAGCGCGAGAAGCCCAGTTTGCATTGAACTCCCTCGAGGCGATTCCTTGGGTCTCTGCCTCTAAGGACATGTCGCTGCAGAGTAAGTTCGCAATGCGTGAGACTTAAACATCGCGGAAACACGCGGAAAAGGAGGGTTTGTTTTTCGGTTTCCATTTGTACGTTTGCCTGCACTCTACTGCCCAGGAAAGTAAATTACAGCCTGGTGACTACTGGGGCTCTAATGGTTGCCGAAAAGCTGAGAAGGCCACCCGTTCTACACAACGAAAAGAAATATTAAGTTAGGCGCTTGGTTTACTAATGACTTGCTGACTGAGCTCTCGGGTTCAGGGGGCAACGAATTACGAGCTTGGTGGAGGGGAAAGCCTCACTGATTTGTTCAAAAGAACCGCACATCCTCAACCACCACCCGCCTATGACGCCGTAAAGCTCTCCTCATTCATTACATCCAGCGTTACGCGGGATTCTCCCGAATTCTATTATGGGTGATGTGATAGGCTGAAAAAAGGAGCAACAGAACACAGTCAGTTGTTCTGGGCACACATTACATCAAATGACTAGAGCGAAACTCTCGGAGGCATCTCTTTTAATGAGAGAACGCAAACAGCGGGAAGAAGAGCCAATAAAAGCCGGGAAAAATGAATGTGCAGAGAAACGGGAAATACATCAGCATGGAGGCGCCAGTCAGACGGCTTGACGCTGCTGCTTTTTCTTTCATTATCTCGGCTTGCACCAGAGCAGGGATTATCTTTGTAGCTCTCTCATTGTTTTAATGCAGTCACTCAGCATCAACCTCGCAACGCCTGCGCTTTTTGCCGCTTCTGCCCATAATCCATTGTCTCGCCGCCAATTCCCGTTCTGGTGGAATGATTCGACGTGCCTCTCCTGATGTTAAAACGGCTTCTTATGGTCTGTTTCCCAGGTAACAAAGCTTTCGCTTTTCGTGTTTCGGTGTATCTTTTAACTGCTAACAAGTTTCCTTCTGCCCACAGTCCTCTTTATGTTCTTTTGTTTTCTTTTCGTATTTCACGTATCTCTAACATGAAGCCACTTTCGGCTCTCTCGCTTAACTACCGTAATACTGACAAACCGTCGGCTGGGATCGCAGAAACTTCTTGCGTGAGCGTTGATTACTGCCTCTAAGTTCCATCAAGATCTTTTCTCCTTCCCGTCTTGTTTGTAGCGCCTGTCATTCAGCAACGACCTGCGAAGCCTATTGCTCGTTTATTTATCTGTTCGGTGTGATGAATTTTCATTGTTAAAGCAACAGATGACTTCCCTGTTTCTTTTCACGGATGCCGATTACCTGGTATTAGATTTTCGTCGCACGGAATTGATTGAACCTTCGATGGCCTCACGTCTATGTGTGATTAGCCATGGCTTACGACGCAGAGCTGAGCAGAAAGAAATTCACAGCATATCCACGGGGTGAATGATGATGAGTGGGCGAAGCTCCTGAGGGGAAATCATCGCTAAAACCGTGACTCTTCAGTGAAAGTTCGCCCACTACATCTGTGTCCGAACGTAACGCCTAGAAAGTCTCGCTTAAACCGCGCGTCGGCACCTTGGGGCTGAGCTCGCCTGATGCGTTTTGCAGACGCCTCACGAGCTCTCACTGCATCGGGGTCTGCCTGCCGATACGCGCGCTTTCTCGCCGCTTCCCGTTCTCTGACGTTTTGGAGATCCTCTTCGCGCCGCAGCCGTGCCGCTTCGCGTACGGCAGGGTCCTCGCGCCGTTGCCGTGACGCTTGGGCCTCTCGTTCTCGAACGCTGGGATCTTGGCGGCGTCGTCGCGCAGCCAGACGACACGCTTCGGCCTCCCGCTCTCGTACGGCAGGATCTTGGCGGCGGCGTCGCGCAGCTTCACGGAGCGCTTCTGCCTCGCGGGCTCGCACATCTGCAGCCTTATCCATCGGGCGACTCCGAGCGCGCGCCAACAGCGAACGGATTTTATTACAACGCTCCCCGCCATCTAGTAAACAATCCAAGAACTAAACTAGAGGTAGCCACGCCATCTAGTAAACAATCCAAGCCCATCTTTTCATCATATACAAGTACCGCCATCTAGTAAACAATCCAAGAACTAAACTAGAGGTAGCCACGCCATCTAGTAAACAATCCAAGAACTAAACTAGAGGTGGCTACATACATACGTCGAGGATGGACAGACCCACGCCCTAAGCAGCTTCGCCCCTAAAAAAATTAAATTCTGTCGGTTTAACTCTCCAAAGCTGAACTTGGGGCATGAAGCGCGGCGTAGCCGAATCGCCTGCCGCTGCCTGGAATGTAACCGGTGTAATTCGGCGCAGCAGTACAACGCCTTAGTTTCAGAGATACCACGGCGTGTGCCTTGGTAATAATTTCGAACGCATGCAACTATATTTAAACAAGTTTAGAGCCATTAATGTTTCGGTTGAAAAGGAAATCTGAGCGTGTCACCCGCATGTGTTTTTTAGGTTTGTGAACAATTTCGGTGTACGGGGTAATCCTGTCTACCTCCGTCGGGTACAACACTTTCACATATGCCCAAAAATATTGTGGCGGGGAAAATGGTATATTGCAGATAATTAAGAATTTCACACGGTAGGGAGCGCAGTAGCACACAGTCTCAAGTGGTAGTGGTGGTACCAGACCGATCGCTCATATCCACTGTGGGGGATTGGCTGGGTGATGGGTGATTTACCGAAAGAAACTATGCAGTTTTTTTTTTTTTTTTGGGGGGGGGGAGATATGTCTTTAAATATTGGGGTGGATTTGCAGTGCATGACTGGAGAAATAATTGGTAGGAGATTAGAGACTAGGTAAAAAAGAAATAAAAAACCACGAAAATTAAGAAGTGAGTAGAATGAAAAGGGACGGTGGTACAGACGAAGCAGTGAGCAAGGCGCGCGTAGGTTTGACAGGGGAACCCAACAGGGCCAAATGATAGCTAACATGGCAGGCGGCCTGATTCTAGAATGAATGAGTGTAACGCACGGCAAAGATCCACGTGGCCAAATCCCAGTACTTTAGCCCCGAATGTGGGTACGGCCAGAGAGCGAGATCATTCCACTTCCTCCTCGTCATTAACCTTCCACCACACCAGCTGCTTCGTGCTGGGGCCAATCCCTCGGTGTCTATGTTCCTTTTAAAGGGTCCGTAGCCATCCCGTGACATAACCCCGCGGAGGAAGATCGTCTTGGTGCTCATGAGTCTGGTGGGGAAGTTTGTCGATAGGGCTTTGGACGGGATGCACGTCATCCGTAAGGATGTGGCGTGACGTATGAGGTTGAGCAGGGGTTATTTCGTATGTTACGGGAATAACTTCACGGACTATGCTATAAGGCCCACAATACCGGGACAAGAGTTTTTCACAAAGGCCCACACGGGGTGAGGGTGACCGACGAAGTACAAGTGACCCCGACGTAAAGCGGCTATCTTGGTGCCGGCCGTCATACTGTGTCTTCTGGGGCTGTTGGGATGAGCAGAGGCGGGTACGAGCCACTTGACGGGTGTGATCAGCGCGCGTTATGGCAGTGCGGGCATAGTCGGATGTATACACAGGGGACGGCAAGACTGTGTTCAGTGGCAATGCTGGTTCGCGGACGAAGAATAGATAAGAACATAGTGATTAGCGCAAAGTAACACACACAAGAAAGAGGACACGGGGCAGGTGCTACGTGTAGCGCCTGTCTGGTGTCCTCTTTCTTGAGTGTGTTTTTTTTGGGGTACTCAGTATGTTCTTAGATCAAAACCAACACGCCCAGCAACAAGTTCTCCTGAAGAGTAGATAAAAGGTAAAGTAGCCAGCTGTGTCGTGACGAGACGAATTGTAAGCTAAAGTAACGTACGGCAAAGCCACGTCTTAATCACGGTGGTCTGCGGAGACGTACATAGACAGCATGTCGGTGATTTTTCGGTTAAGTCGCTCCGCCAGGGCATTAGTTTGAGGATGGTAAGCACTGGTGATCTTGTGTTAGGTGAAGCAGGAGTGAAAAATGTCGGCAATAACTAGCGATAAAAAGGAGCGGTCATGATCTGTGAGGAGTAATCGAGGTGCCCCGTGAAGAAGGATAACGTCACGAAGCAGAAAATCAGCAACGTCAATAGCGCAGTTCGTCGGAAATGCCCGCATGATTGCATACCGCGTGGCATAGTCGGTGGCGACGGCTATCAATTTATTGGCGGATGTGGACTGGCGAAATGGACGGAGGAAATCTGACCCAAACGGAAGAATGGTTCGCTTGGTATGTCCAATGGTTGAAGGAGCCCAAGCTGGAGGAGTATTGGGTGTTTTCCGTCGTTGGCAGAGGTAGCAGTAGCGCACATACTGTCGGACAGATAGGTAAAGGCCGGGCTAGAAGAAAGGGCGTCTGATGCGATCGTAAGTGCGTGAAACACTGAGGTGACCAGCAGTTGGGAGGCCATGGAGTTTTTACAGAACATCTACACGAAGGTGCTCAGGAATACCAAGTACTAATTCAGAACCGCCTGGACATAGGTTCCGGCGATATAGAATTCCGTTTTTTAGTTCGAACAGGAGTACTGAAGGCGATGAAAGTGTAGAAAGAAGGCTGTTGATAATGCAGCGCTCACAAGTATCACGTCGGTGTTCGTCGCCGATGTTGGTGAGAGCCGAAAGAGAGATGCCGTGTTAGCAGCAGGTTTTGGGTGAGGTGGATCTACGGGGTAGCGCGATAAGCAGTCCGCATACTGATGCAGGCGGCCAGGCTTGTAGGTGGCAGAGTACGTGTACTCCTGATGCCGCAAAGCACAGCGACCCAGCTGTCCCGTGGTGCCTTTGAGGGAAGACAACCAGCAGAGAGCATGGTGGTCCGAATTACCTTGAAGCTGCTGCCATAAAAGCAGGGACGAAGCTTAGCCCCACCCCAAACTGGAGGAAGGCATTATCGCTCAGTTATTGAGTAATTACGTTAGATGGCGAAAGAAGGCGACTCGCGTATGCAATGTCGTGATCGCATCCGGCTAATCTTTGGCTTAGAATGGCTCCAATGCCATGCCCACTGCCGTCAGTGCAAAACTTCGGTGGGAGCGGAGACGTCGAAGTGGACTAACGCAGGGGCAGATGTCAGCATCAAATTCCTCACCTTGGTCATGGGCCCATAAAAACGTGGCGCCTTTCTTCAGTAGATCAGTGAGAGGTTGAGAGAACAGCGTGTGAGAACAGCGCTAGGACAGGACACAGAGAAGGCGACACGAGACTGGGCGCTGTCTCGTGTTGCCTTCTCTGTGTCCTGTCCTAGCGCTGTTATCAAACTAAGTATGTACCAACAAGCCCGAATTAACACAGTTTTTCGTGACAACCAATCTGGAACACATTAGAGTGCCATTTGCACTTCCAGAAAAGAGAATATGGCCTCTCAGAATTACTCATTTACTGGGCGCGCATCAATGTCCGAGTGGTGGACTGCCATTCGGCATATATCCAGCGGCACATGGCTCCCCCTGCCTCTTTGTCGTCTGGAACGCCTCCGTATTTATTGCAACTCTATTGCCTGTCATTTTATTCCCCTACGCTCTTCTGTACGCTCCTCGCTCTATGCTGTAGCTCTTATTCTATTTGATTTTAATGCCAGTTTCGCTATTTCTGGCCCTCGTATTTTTTCAAGAAGCTACGGTTGAATCTCCTGGCTACATTTCATTCTTTATGCCAGAGATAACCCCTTCCATCTAGCGCAAATTTCACAATGATCTTTTTGTGTCCAGACTGATACAGCAGTAAGCAGCTCCCGCATTTTTTTGAACTTTTTATACATGGTAAGATATTTTTGCGTTGTCTGCCTACGATGTCTACGTCGTCTTTTTCCTCTTTTAATCCAAGAAACGTGTACTTGTTTTTTTGCGCATTGGATCAATCACCTCGACTCCACATAGTGAAATAGCCTGCTCCCCTTGAAACTTTTGTGTGCGTCGTTGCGTGTTTTCATTGATTTTCATCCCTTCGGAGCAAGGAGTGAACAGAAGATGAAACGCGTGAATGGTCGCATCGATTTGACGCATCACGGCAACAGGCTGGTGCCACTGAACCATAAATGCATTCCCCCGTGTGAGTGGGCGCATTTTTCCCAGCACTTTCTTTCCTTTGTCGGTCTGAGTACGTTCACGGTTACATTGGGTCGGATATTGTAGTCCAGGCACGTGCGATGCGTACGTCTTAGAAAGTGTTTTCGACTATGGCTTTCAAGATTTTTTAGTAAGATGCGCCACTTTATTTTTATATCGCCTGGTACGGGCGTCTACTGTGCATATGAAATTTTCAGAGATACCGGTACCCTTCCGTCAGTGCCTATCGATAGGGGACAATTGGTGTCGTCTAACATTTATTGATACCACCGAAGCACGCAGTTCATCCTAGCAGAGTAACTTTATGGCACGTTAACGGGGCAGGCAATAAACCAAAAACACTAATCAATGTGTATGGCGATACACGGACGGAAATGCACTAAGTGTCTAATATGCCCCCTGAGAATAAAAAAATGGAACATGATTAGATAGAAGCCATACATACAAGTGCGCTGGCTGAGTATTCCTAGCTCAGAGAGTCTTCAAAATGGAAGCTACCGGTTTTCTACTCCACGGAGATATACTAACGTGCAAACAGGCATGCTTGGCCTGAGATTGACGATGAAACTGTAATAAGAGGAGAATTTGTATAACCGTTCTGTGCGACAGCGGGGCTCAGTCATCGCGAAACAATCTGTTGATTACCAGGCATTCTCGCATCACGGGACACTACAGGATCGAGGAGGCGGTACAAGTAGTACTACCCCCAACCCCCGTGCCACATTAGATCGTACGTCACGAAAACCACCCTGTTCACTGTTAAGGTCGCCTTACCGTTTACCCAGAGCAGCACAGCTGGCGGTCACAAATGGAGCAAAGTATAACTAGTGGCAATACCGCCGGAACAGGATCCTGTATACAGGTTCTGCAACGTCCTGTACACCCAGGCTTTGCGCTTTCTCCGGACGTCTTCAAGCGTTGGCAGCGACATACACGTGCTGGCAGTGTAATTGGTTTCCGTAATGAAGCAATCATTGCAGAGAGTCATTTAAGATTCTTTACTCAAGATTACTAAGATTAGTTCTGAGGTAATCACCCAGAAAGTGAAGTTTTAACGCCATACAGTACACAGCGGCCGCAGAAAATGTACTCATCGACCCCAACCCCCTCCCCCCACCGTCATACGAAGGAAGGTGCCCGGTCCTGTCGTTCTCCGCTCATACAGAGTGGCGCCCGCAACAACAGGAGATACAGGCGAGTCAGCACGAAAACTCATTTGCACGTTTTGGTTGCTGCACGTGAGAACAGTAGGACGCGAATGCCCATAGCCGCTAGCTCGGCGCGCGTCGTCGGCTCCACGTAGGTTAGTCACAAGTTCACCTGCGCCTACTGCCTTTCCCTGTTTGGACGCTGCTGGGTAACCTCCGAAAATATAGCTCCAGAGCGTTAGCTTAGAGGGTACCCTGCACTCTAATGCAGTAATCCCAGCATCACCTTGTAACGTAGACAGCAAATCCAGAAAGTCCCGAATTCTTTGTTACCACCAAGTGTTTAAGAATTTCAGTGCGTGGGGTTCCCTATGCAAATTGGGATAAATAGATGCTGTGTGCGGAGTCAGCCTGAGCAAACCAAGGCCTCGGGAAAGAATGCGAAGCCTCAAAACGCTTGTCTTCTTTTGTGGGCGACGTCTAGGCATGCTAACTCCTAGAGTGGCTGCCTCGGCTGGCTTCTGTGTGACGTGTGTGAGAGGAGTGAAGTACGCTTGCGTTTGCATGCATTAACATGCATTTACTCGCATGTGCTCGAGTGTGCGTCCAAATTTTGTTCCAAGTCAGACATGATGAACCGCAATGTGTATGGCGTTCCCGCCGATATCCAAAACGTCAGGCGAAACATTTTCCCGCGTATGGAGAAATGCCTCGCCTCAGTTTTGGCTGGCGTGTCTTCGCTTTCTTATGTCTTCATTTTCACTGCCGTCTGCTGGCCTGTCATTATTCCTAATTTTGCGCTGTGCGTCACAGAAAACCAGACCCTTAACACTTATTTTACAACGGTTGCGTTTCGAAGTTCACAGGCTTTGAATATTAACCGTTCACTATAATTTGCCACCACCGCGAGTCGCGAATACCAAAAACCTAACGGGGCACGTGTACCCCCCAGCTCGGTGGAAAGTCGGATAATACGCAGCTACGTGCAGTGCTATTCAGGGCCCGCGTATGGTGTCGTTAAGACGTCTTGTCCAGTTATACACCACCGGTATGTCGGCGTTCTCCGGTAGCCTTTCAGAGACCGGCTTAAGCATATCATCGAAGAACTATCTCCTAGTTGGTGGAGAGCGAGGAAAACTGGCCGCGTATCTGCTCCTTTCGTAGCAAAGGCCGACGAAAGATGATAGTCGACTGGCGTCCCTGTCATGTAGGCGCCTCCCTTATCTTTCCCGCTCACCTCTCATGCCATTCATCTCCCGTCTCGTTCCTCCCAAGAGGTTTGGTCAAGTCAATTTAAATTTACCGCGTTCTACTACTCCAGACAGGGTGCGTCGATGCCGGCGCTGCCGTACGGCGGAGACGCGCGCTATTCGAGGCACCCCACTACAATGTTTATAGAAACAGGTTGCCCTGCTCCACTTGCGTTCTAAGCAGAACGTGGAACCTATCTAGTGGAACCTTTTGTTACTGTTGCCATTTAATTTCTTAAAATTGCGCCAGGAGCTATAGTGGCACGGGTAACAGCAGGCGACGATTTTCTGCAGTTGATGTAGTATTTCATTCGATATCGCGAAAAACAACCATCTATAATTTTTTTAATAAAGGAACCATGGGAATATCACCTATGAGTAGATTTTCCGCCTCACATTTGCGTGATGTTTTGTTTTTGTTCAACAATGTTTACAAAAATGAATATTGCCACCGGACTTATGCGTTTACGTTTGGCTGTTGGTACAAAAGACTACTGCGCAGATTCGGTTTCACTTTTTCCGGGTGCCTGAATCGAGTCACAGACAGACAGACAGACAGACAGGCATACAGACATACAGACAGACCAAAATGTCTACGTTTAAGTAGCCCAAAAAGGCTATGGTTTTTAACAAATCTTTTTGATGAGAAGAGGTTTATGTTAAGAGGCATTCGCAGTCCTGGACCCCTTGGTTTCGACCGGCTGTCCTCTCTCGGGTGACTAGGATAAGTTCGTTGTGCGCGTGGTAGCGGTTCAGAATAATAGGTTGTGTACTTCGTAGCACTTAGAAGGCAACCGATTGATGTAAGATTGGCACGGAATAGACAACAGGGACGCGATAAGAAAGGCTGACTCACTGAAAGAGCAAAATAGAAAACGGGGAAAAATTATCCGTGATTTAGGATCTTGGTTTAAGACACACCCGGCAATGCCTAAGTTGCCTCACCGCGGAGAAATGTCAGCTATGCCATGGTGGCATTCGTTTTCTGCATGCGAGAAGGCTCCATAATATCTCCTGCTTTCGACAATCCAAATAGTGCACAGCTGTGGGCCACTCCAAGCAGAAGTAAGGGAGGCAGGATCTTTCATACACACCAAGAGCTAGACGGATTGTTAGGCTTCCTTCGAAAACAAATTAGTTTACGTGTGGTTCCCGTTAGGACCTATTGCCACCGAGTTGGTCAGTTTCGTCAGATTGTGGTAGTTCACCACAATGAAGAATGCGAGGTTGCCTCAAACGACGAAGGATAAAGCACGGATGTGGGTTTGTTTGTACCGCCTCTTTCAGCCTTATATCTGTAGATGAGGCAAAGCTCTCCTTCCGGTGCGGGCCGCCAGGTTATAAAGTAATGTGGGTGTAAGAAACGCACAACAGCGACATAATTTAGCACCCGCGCTTCCAAGACAAAAACCACCCTACCTGAAGTGGTGGCATTTACTGCGTCACACAAACGTGAACTGCGTGTTCAAAGAGCGACCGAAATTTGCCGTGGAATCGTCTTCTGGTGCACTACTGCTTTCGCCAGAGGAGGGTCTTCTGTGCCTGCTCGTTGGCTGGCCATTGGTTTCTCCAGTACTTGAACGGCACACGATAACGCGGCTTTAGGGATGAACAGACGCCATTGTGCCTCTGTAATTTTCTTCTGACACGTACCAGATGTATGACTTTGTTACCATTGGGATACGATCTCCTATGTATTGAACCCAACAGGTGCTTCCAAAGATAAAAGATGACAAAAAATTCTTAGAAACATCAAATCTGTAGCGTTGATACGACGTTCAATAAAAGGCTCCAAGGCTTCGACTCGAGGAGGTCATGTTCCCCATTTTGCGAGAGTGATTCTCGAGCAAACATTTAGGCTGAGGTCGCCGACGCCGCATTTTCTTCTTCCTCCTTCCATCTATTTCCATCACAACCGATCCAGAAACGGAATCTGCGGACATAATGCAAACGGACGGTAAGCGACAACAATATGCCACGAATTCCGAGTGCATGCCGATGCACGCCTTCACCGGAGACGGGCTTGTTCCCTGTTTGACACTATGTAAGGGCTATGCAAATAGGAAGGAAGCTTATGGGGCAATGTCCCTTTATGGAAAGCACAAAAGCACAATAAAAAGCCTCGCCTATTGCGAGCACGAGCATGGTGGTCGGGCCAATAGATTAGGATGCATCTGCCACCGCTCTCTTCTTCTATACGCATACAAAATGAGATAGGAAAAGGCATGGAGTTCTCCTAGGGCCGTGCGGAAATCTTCATCGATTTTTCGTTCTCCCTGCTTTCATGCCATGTTCCGGCCACATGATCTCTAATAGAAAGTCTCAAATGCAGATCTCCAATAGCAATCTCCGACAAGATCTCCAACAAAAGTGACAGTGCTCCGAATTTTCAGGAAATATTTGGTTGTTACGTCCCATCAGCGTGGCTTGCAAGCTAGTGTGCGTGCATAGAGGTAGGGGAGAATTATTGCATGACAACATTCGTGCACTTCTTACACACCAAAGTTAAGGGTCAGGTTTAGTGGGCTAGGTGTACTCAAGACCCCAAACGCAATTGTCTATGCATTGATCAGTCGTCGAGAAAGAAAGCATCTTCCCAATGATTGAACGCTAGCAGTTTGGTAGGCTACTTTACTAGCGTGTCCGCGCAGCGCTGAGGACACCGTACTCAAGCCCGTAAAATAGTGATCTCAGATAAGTAAAATAACATTTTTAAACGCGCTTAAACACTACCTGTTTAATGTGAAGGTCGCCTGTACTCACGTATGTGGGGCGTGTGCTTCTGCGCACTCACCTTGGTTAGACCGAATTTATTAAGAACGCTCCCGAAAAAAAAAAAAACCATTACGACAGCGCAATATTCCATTTTTTGTGTTTTTTTATGTCTGCTTTATTCTGTCACATGGCGCTTTCCTACTTTGTCCTCCACCATGGGAACGGTAGAGTGACTTCCTTCGGCTTGAGGTGAGCCGCGACCTACCCAACCCTTTAAACATATTATCATAGTACATCTGTGAGGCGTAAGAGGCTTCGATTTACCATAGACAGGAGTAACATCGTCACCTTTTCTTCTCCCACCCACGTTCTCGGGACTGGCACAGGTTAAAGGAAAAAAACTCACCCAAAGTGCTAACTTTACGGCCTGTAAACTAAAACGTGACGCGGTGTTATGATTTTACTAACAAGGAGATGACTAGTCTGCGAAAAGTGTAGTAAGAAGATGAATATTTGCCAGCGAGGTGATCTATAGGTCATCGCGGTTACAACTGTTTGCCACTCGGAACCATCTTGCGGCACAAAGTTATGACCCGCTGGTGCTCTTTATGGGAGATTCGGATCCTTGTATGGCATCTAAGACTTGCAGACGTGGCTCTCCACTGACTGAAAGGGACGCATACTCGTGTAATATTTCTTGCATGCATATAATGCTACGGCTACCCCATGGACTATCAAGAATGTCCAAAAGTCATCAAGGAGAAAGACAAGTGTTTACCGTTTAGTTCAACGTGAACAATGCTGCCGAAGTTCAGCGTTTTACTACCTTGCTGATTGCGGGGACAGCGCACATGCTTACACACTACAAACCGAACACCGATCCAAGCGAGTAACCCTTTTCGCTGTCACCAACTGATCAGTTGCGGCGTGCGCCAACATATCGGATACTCTAACGGATCAAATATACTTTTGTTTGCACCTAAACACCCAAGGATTGTTTCAAGTGTGACGGTCGTGCGTGTGTCCCGACTTCTCAGAGCCAGATGAAAAAACTTTGGCCGCAGGAAGTTTTCCCGTGGGAACGCGTGGCAGCATCGCAAAGGACACATGTTTCCTTTTTGCTTCGGGGCGAGCCAAGTTTCCCTTCGCTTGACGGTTGCGCGGACACCCACGTCGTCCATCGCCGCTTGTAGCTGGCCCTTCTGGCCCTTCTCCCCGCCCCTGCTCGGACGTAGGAGGCGGAGGAGATAAAGAGGAGCGAACGGAGAGGATCGGGGTTGGACTTGGGGCGACTGTCTTGCTATTCGGACGCAGCTGTAGGAGAAATTCGAAAGCGCGTTTCTCCGAGGAGCCCGCACGCTGCTAGCGTTTCCCGACCGCGGCCTAAGGCTCGAGCTCGCCGAACTACCGGTCCGGTGCTGCCTCCCATTTCTGCCCTCGGATTCACCGCGCAGTCCTTTCGAGCCACCGGCCCCGCACTGCCTCCATCTCCTGGCCCCGAGACCCACTTAGCACGTCGGCGTCCCTTCAACGTTTGACCACCCCTGCAACCCGAATGATTCCGCCCAACCTGGTCAGGAAGTCGGCACCACTGAGGCACCCCATTAAACAAATTGTTAATGTTTTTCGCCCGCCTCAGCGTGTCTCATTTCCTCCAAGCTCTGCGTGGACCCACCTTAATATGAGTTTGTGACTGACCAATTAACGATCGTCACACAAGAAACACTGCGCTCTCACCGCCACGGTTTGCTGAAGTTGTTTTCGCTTGCTGAACGTAATGTGGCCCATGACAGCACGGTATTGGCCCACACCGTCGCATTTATGTGTCAAAAGCGGCGATCTGGTATGAAGCCGACTTATGAGCGCATAATCTAATCTGAAGACTTTTCAGACTGCGATGTTAAATAATCTGTATTTTATGGCATATTTCGCTGTTTTTTTTTTTCACAAAAGTGTGCCTACTAGGATTATATGAACCAAGAACTTACGGACTTTGACCCGGAAACGGAAAAAATGGTCCCGGAAAAAATGGTCCCAGTGACCATCTAGGAAAAAATGGTCCCATGCTCCAGTCGACGTGTTTCCCTGCAAGTTAGTCAGATCTGAACTTTCTTGTGGTTTTCATTTTGTCCTTTTGCGTTTTAGCTAAAGGGTTGAGAAAGAGTTGGAATGTTTAATATTCCTATAAGGGGCAGAAATTAACGCCTCTGGAGGCTAAAATCTAACAAAGCAAATTGGGTAGACAGACAGATGGAGGGACAGACGGACGATTTGATGGATGGATGTGTGGGCGATGTATGTAGAGAAGGATGGATGGATGGATGGATGGATGGATGGATGGATGGATGGATGGATGGATGGATGGATGGATGGATGGATGGATGGTAGGGCTGAATATCGATTAAAAATATTAATGTCAGTAATTGAATTAAAACCGCACAAACAACAGCGAGGCCTGGAACCGTCGGTTAGTAGCTTAGTCGGACACAGCCGTCTCAGTGTCTGGAAGGTCATAGAGCCTCTACGGTGCGGGGTTTCATCAGTATCGGTGAAAATGCACCTGGTCTTCTGTGCAGGGCACTTTGGTGCCAGACGTTCCGGTGCGGACCTTGCGGTGTACGGACATTTCGGTGTACGCATATTTCGGTGTATGGACGGGTACCCGTACGGAGTACGGACGTTTCGGAGCACGGACATTTCCGTGCGCAAACATTTCGGTGACCGAATTACCGGGTGCTTGTTTGTTTGAAACAGTTTTATATTTTGTTCTCGCTCAACATGGGTTATGGACAACAATCTAGAGCAGCGATTGCATTTTAGATTGATGTCATGTTCGATTTTTGCCAGGTATTTTTATAAACTGAACGTTTGTATGCTTACCATTAATACCTCGTTCAGGTAACACCTGTTATGCAGATTGAATTCTTTCGTAAGTTTTTTATTTACGACAAGACGTTATTTATATTCGCTCTTTTTTGGGGAACGCTAATCAATTAGACAATTAGCCGGTGTCTACTATGGCTAAAGCACTTTTTTATGCCCCGCCCACACTTGACTAACCCCCTGGGCAGACCCCCCCTCCCGACGCTCGTTCCTTTTATTACACATCACATTCATTGACAGATTGTAGTGTTTAACGCGCCGACGCAACGCAGGCGATGAGGCGCGCGGTAGTGGAGGGCTCCGGATTAATTTTACCCACCTGGGGATCTTTAACGTGCGCCGAAATCTCGAACACACGGGCATTTTTGCTTTCCGCCTGCTCCAGAGAAGCGGCCCTCGCGGCCGGGAATCGAACCCACGTCCTCGTGCTCAGCATCACTACCCATCAGCAGGAGCATCCTGTTTATCCTGTCGGTACCTTCAGCTGTCGAGGTTGTGTGGCAGCGGCTTACCCTCCTCACAACGTGCGAGTTTAAAACAATGATGTGCTGAGATTTATGCACGCCATATGTCGTTTGACGTTATCGATGGAAAACATCTGTTGATTAAACTAGCGTAACGACAAATAAGAAAATAAATATGGGAGAGGCCATGAAAGCAACACAACCTGAATTTTACTAAAACAAATGTTCTTGTTTCGATTAGCCGGCTTTACTCCAACAAGACGGCTTTTTCCTACCTTGGCTGCGGGACCAATTTTTCCGGGACCATTTTTTCCTACCTTGGATTTGGGACCATTTATTCCGGGACCATTTCTTCCGGGACCATTTTCTCCGGGACAATTTTTTCCGGGATCATTTTTTCTTACACCCCTTTGACCGCATGGTTAATGGTCCTGTTCTTCGGCGTATAATTACCTTCCTACTGCATTCGTCAGCTAGCTGCGCCGCGGTCAAACAAACCGTTTTTTAAATGCAGTATCCCGGTTTAATTGCTACTGCTTTTTTGTTTCTTTTCTTTTCTACAGTTTTGCTTCGGTCTACCTCTCCTTCTCTTTCTCCCGGTATGTTTCTTTTCTTTCTGCTTTTTTCCCATTTTTATTTATATTCTGCTTTCAGAAACGCGGCTATCACACACCCTAAATGGTCATTACATTTCCCCAAAGATAAGATAAAATCTCCTCACGCCGAAAAAAGCAAACATGTGTCGTGCACCAAGATGGGGTGACAGCACGGGGTGCGAGCCAGGATGGCCTGGGTGTGACGTTTTCAAGAGAACCTCATTTGGGGAAAACGACGCGGCTGCCTCGCCAGTAACCGGAGCCTCTTCCCAGCGCCTTCCACCAACTTGCCCCAGCTCGTTCGTAACCGTTTTCAGCAGCTTAGACGCGCCAGCCAAAGTGATCTCCCAGTCGTTTGGTGGAAGTGTCTGTGCTCTTCCCTGCTTCTCTTTAAGAATAAAGTGGACAAATTCAGAAGACGAGTGATCTAAAGTGATACCGGAGGAGGGCCAAATTTAGGTACAGGCAGAAGCAGGAGCCGAGATCTCTGAAATGGCTTAAAGGGACACTGAAATGAATTTGTCAAGCTCCCGTTTTCGCTTGCACTGCGTAGACTGGCTCAAATTAGCACACTTTTCATCGTTTCTCCGGTTGACAAATCGGTAATTATTTTACAAAGCGCGAAAGAAGAAAAACTACCATGCGCGGTTTGCGGCGACCGCACCAACTAAAGCTGTGACGTTAGGAGGAGCGGGCACCGTGATTGGACGATGCCCAAGGTGAGCAACCAAACATGTTTCGGTTTCGGTTCTGTAAAACACAACCGGTGACGTTGTTGGATGGGCATTCTCAATAACTCAGTAATCATCGTACCGCGCTTCTGCCATGTTGTCAGCTGTAAAAATGCATAAAGATAAGCCTCCCAGGACGGCTTGGAATCGTAGCATTCACTAGCCGAGACCTACGCAGTACATGAACGCCCTCCGCGTCCCCGCAGACGCCCAAATGTCATGCGCTTTTCCCCCATATTTCGAGCTTGCCTCCCTCATGCCTGTATCGTAAAAAGCGTGTTCGCACCAGGCCAAGGGTCTGTTCATTCTGGCCTGTGCCCACTGCCTGCAAGCAGTCGGTGCTTATGGCAACAGCACGCCAACGAGAACTCGCTAGCGCGCCAGTGCCAGCCTGCGCGCGTTCTGTGAACTAGTTCGTGGAGCCATGAACGTTGCGGCAAAAAAAAGGTGCACTCAATGTAGAAAACATCGGCGGAAAATGAAAACGTTAACTTACAAAAAAAAAGCACGTACCCGTGGGGATTCGAACTCGTGACTTGTAAAACACTTGCGGTGACATACCTAGCACCCCAGGCCACTCGACCACGGGCCGGGCTCTGCTGGCCGTGGTAATATACGGTATATATTGTACAACCAGTTTACACTTTTATTTAGTTTTGGCATTTCAAGCAGCTTAGGTGACTATTTGTTGTATTGCGCTCGTGCAGTAAGCGTCGCCCGAGTTTCCACAATAGCTCACGTCTAGCAATTGCATTTCGTAGACGGAGAAGCGTTCGCAGATGAGTAGTCGTGCTGCTGACCGCTGTGCTTGTTCGCCCAGCGCAAAAAAGTGCTTCCCGCACCCTAGTTTTACGCTGTACGGTAAAAATATCAGTTGATTTTATTTCCTTAGTACCTATATTGACTTCGCTGACTCTTCTCCCGCCTTCAAGAGGCCTTATATTTTCCTACTGGCGTACCAGTCAGCGAAGCGTCGCATGTGCGCTTGTGCAGCGCTTGTGTGAAGCGACCTTGACTTGGAGCTAGATCCAGTGTACAAACTAACCAATTAAAAAAAGGCACATTCTTCCATTCGCAAACGTGTCCTGGGTTCGTTTCAACTGAGCGAACGAATTGCGACGACCCGTCGGCGGCCGGCGGACGAAACGCTGGGCCGACTGACTCTGTCTGAAGGCCGGGGCGCCGGGGAGCCGTGCAGTAGCGCAGCCAATTGCGAGCTCGGCTCCTCTCGACGTCACACGAAAACGCCGCAGAAAATGGGCGAGCGTAAAGAGAGGAGGACAGCATTTTCTAATTAATTTTTCTACTAAATAAAATCGCGTAAACGCGCCCAGGGTGGTCGAAACATGGCCTGGGGACTCCGGACTACAATTTGCGCAAGTAATCCCGCAATGTTTACATATCACTTCAGTGTCCCTTTAAGGCTAGTACGGAGTGCTAAACAATGACGGTAATCAGGATGCTCAGGCTTCTGAAGCCTAGCGACTGCTTGGCTAAAACTCCACACTCTCACATAAAATAAAAGTACCTTAAGTGATCGTCTTCTCCTCCTTTTCCTCTCGCTCTTGTTTCTGTTTTGATGTCCTTCGATAAGCCGAAATATACCTTCATAACAGACACAAGCATAACACAAATAGTCTCAAATTTTCGCAGTGTAGAAAAGCATATTACATAATTGTAATTTAATGTAAATTGAGAGGCAGAGAGGTTGAACATTTTAAAGGTCGGAGCCTTAAATGGCCCTTTCAGCAAAAAAGACGTTATCCCGCGTCCGCAACAGATTCGGTTCCTTCAGGAGAGTTCCATACCGCGAGGTGTTCTCAGCGCGAGCTTCATCTCGACACTAGTGGCCCCTTCTAAAGCGTTCCATACCACCAGTAGTTCCGCATCGCGAGCTTAACTGTGGCGGTAGCAAGGCATGGTCGTACAGGTCCGTTCACCGCAGATGGAGAGAGAGGAAGAGCACTGCCGATCGAGCGAATAGACAAGCAGATAAATCCACCATGGTCGTCCACTCGACCATTACGGAGGCAGGAGCTAGGAGCAGAGCAACGCGTAGGATACAGATCGAAAGCGTTAAGGGGGATTACAAACCATGAAAGGATCGCAAAGCCTTTCGACAACTTCATGCGGAAGAAAGCAGTCTCGGGCGTTCAACTGGCCATTCACCCTTTCGCATTACCAACCTTTGAGCTCGGACATTGTGGAGCGAAGGATGAATTATGTCGAATTAAACCGACATTGGCAAGACAATCGTGATACATTACCTAGAGTTTTGCACACTTACGACTCTTTGTTCGACAGCATACGGGAAAAATGACTCCTGGTGGCCACTGAGTGTATTCGGTATCTTTTTAATTGCGAAACGTTAGTTAACTATCCGAGCCGAACATCTGGTGTCTATGGCGCACAAAAGGGCCACAAAATGGTACACAAAATGGCCGTTAGGAGGGATTCGAAAAAGGCCGACGCCCATCACGCCAAATGGCCTTTCGCTTAAAGAAAAAAATAGGTCTACAAATTCCTGCTGTGACGCCCCATCTCACAGGGAAGCCACTGAAAAAAATTCAGGTAAGCTTGCACTCACGCGTGAGACTTGAAGCGAAGCTGTTTTGGGTGAGCACTGCCGGACACATAAGTTTCAGTATCATTGTTTATTTGCATTGTTGCGGTGCAAGTAATCGTCGTCGTATGCATTGAAGACGTCGTCGTCTTTTTCGCGGCTAGTGGTGAATGGAAAGTCATCCTCAGCACAGTAGATTTCCACCAGCTCTTCGTCATCGACTCGAGGCAGCGGTGGCGGGATCTGCAAGTCCTATCGGGAAGGATTGGCACACTCGTAGGCATCTCTTTAATTACAATTACTTCTAGTTAATGTGGCGGTCGCGGTGACCTCTCCCAAAAACGTGTCGTTTCAGCTGTAGCGTTAGCGCTGGAGTTCCTTTACATGCCCGACGGGGTTTGACAACAGCGCTGGAGTCTTTTTTGTATTTTTCCTAAAGCAACTGCGTGAGACAGGGGTACGGCGGTTGCCGCAAGGCACGTGCTCTCGAGCGATCGTCCTTTCCGACGCTCGGCGGACGCCGCGAGGCACGCGTTCATGGGCACTCGGCATTTTCTTGGTATTTTTTCTGCAACGGCCAACTTTCTTCTTGTACAACAGCTGTGCTCTTAAAAAAGTGACGGTTCGAGTTAGAGAGACAGTATAGTAAATTGAGCAATAGGTTGTATTTGAACCAGATTCTTCCAGCGTGTGAGACGGGCATGGCACCCCCGGACCACCGCGGCCTTTTCTTTTCTGTATTGCGTGTTTCAGATATCACACACGCACACGCACACGCACACACGCACGCACACAGACATAGATACACACACACACGCACACACACGCAACGCACACACACACACACACACACACACACACACACACACACACACACACATGCACACACACGCACGCACGCATGCAAAAAAATAAATAACCGTGGTGCCTATGGCAAGAGCACTGGCCTTGCATATGTCAGGGTAGCTTTCGGGGACCCCCACAGCTACGTGATTCTAGCTGACTAAAAGTGACTCTTGCGAAGGGGTAGTGGCCTTAAACTTGGAAATGTGCGTTAGCGGCGTGTGCACTTTAAGTCCCCATAGGACGCCTACACCGCAATGCTCCTGAATGACCAAACGAGGTGGCCTAGTGTGTAAATTCGGTGAATGACATGGCCGAGAATTTAGTTTGAGTAAAAAAACTGCCGCTCACACCTTTTACACTTTTTGGGCAAAAAGGGCATTGCATAAAGGGAAAAAGGGGTGTTGTGAGGTCATTACATCTTTTTTTTTTAAATCTCAACTCCATTTTCGTAGCTGTACACCCCTTCTGTGATGCTGTGACTCCCTTTCCCTTCTGTGACTCCCTTTCCCTTTCCGTTCCCCAACGCAGCTTCCTTTCACACAAACAAAAAAAAAACATTTCACAGCACGAACTACAATAATACTGCCGAAGACTTTTTCAGAAATAATCTGCGCTATCATACGGGTGTGATGCCGGATGGAGTTCCCCGCCGTAGCATTCTGCGGCCATTAAAGCTGGTTGGAAACGATAACGCAGAATGTCACAGGCCCTATTACCCCCAGTATCAGAGGTTAGTCTTAGAAGTATGCTTGATTTATCATGCCTTCTGAGCTCTTGCGCCACAACTACCGAACCTGCGGTAAAAAAGAAGCAAAGCGACAAGCAGGGCGAATAAGGGTAATACCCCCAAATTTTTATTTATCACAATTGAGGTCATTTTATCCTACTTTCTCATTAAGCTATCCTTTCTCTCTCTAGTTTGTTTCGCCGGGCTTCGGGGAAGAAAAATAGCAACATATAGAAAAGTGGCTGCCTGATGCCTCCGTGGTAATATGTCTTTTTTTTTTTCTTGGATGATATGAAAATTTGCCGACTTGCCAGAAATTCATCCTAAACACAACCCAAGCAAGAAAAAATTCACAAGAAAAGAATCCGCAGGGCAATCACTAAATTAACACTCAATTTCAGGTTAAGCGGAAGCCAAGAATTATATATACAGTATTCATCATCATCATCATCATCATCATCATCATCACCAGCCTATCTACGCCCACTGCAGGGCAAAGGCCTCTCCCATTATTCTCCAATTACCTCGGTCCTGTGCCAACTGTGACCAATTTATCCCCGCAAACTTTTTGATCTCATCTGCCCATCTAACTTTCTGCCGCCCCCTGCAACGCTTGCCTTCTCTAGGGATCCACTCTGTTACCCTTAATGACCAGCGGTTATCTTGCCTTCGCATTACATGCCCTGCCCACGTCCATTTCTTCTTAATTTCTACTAATATGTCTTTAACACCAGTGTGCTCCCTGACCCACTCCGCTCTCTTCTTGTCCCTTAATGTTACACCTATCATTTTCCGCTCCATTGCCCGCTGAGTCGTTCTCAATTTAAGTTGAACCCTCTTAGTGAGCCTCCAAGTTTCTGCCCCGTAGGTGAGTACCGGTAAGATGCAGCTGTCATACACTTTCTTCTTCAGCGACAATGGTAGGCTGCTATTCATTATCTGAGAATGTCTGCCATATGCCCCCCACCCCATTCTGATCCTTCTAATTATCTCTGCCTCATGGTTGGGATCTGGGGTCACAACTTGGCCTAAGTAGATATATTCGCTTACCACTTCCACTGCCTCGCCACCTATCTCAAACTGCTGTGCTGTCCGAGGTTATTGATCAATACTTTAGTTTTCTGCATATTAATTTTCAGGCCCACGGTTCTACTCTGTTCGCCCAGTGCGGAAAGCATGCTTTGCAATTCGTCCCCCGAGTTACTTAGCAAGGCAACGTCATCAGCAAATCTGAGGTTACTGAGGTATTCTCCATTACCCTTACTCCCACCTGTTCCCAATCCAACGTTCTGAATACTTCTTGTAAGCATGCTGTAAATAACATTGGAGAGATTGTGTCTCCTTGTCTGACACCCTTCCTTATAGGTATTTTTTTACATTTACTGCTCTCCCTATGGAGGATGATGGTAGCTGTAGACCCATTGTAGATATCCTCTAGTATTCATAGAGAATGCTCATCTACCCCCTGGTTCCGCAATGCCTGAATTTCCTTGCGCTCCGAGGGAAGCGCTACGAAGTAGCAGCCCACGTTTCAGCGCCTGCTAACACGGTAACAGGCGTAATATTCAACATTCCGGAAGAAGAGACGCCCGAGCAAATATTCGACAGTGTCCACAATTCCAACCCCGACTTGAAGATCCTCAGTGCTAAACGTCTAAACACTTCAAACATCGTGCATATCTTGTTTGATGGCCAGAAAGTTCCTTTTTGGGTCCGCTATCGTTCTGCCCTATACCGATGCAAGCCTTTCCGTCGTAAATCAGAAGCGTGCTCCCTCTGCTGGCAAGCCGGTCACAGGCCGGATGTGTGTCCCAGTGCCCAGTCAACCACCCGGTGTTCCACGTGCGGTACTGTGAACCCGCCAGACCCCCACGAGTGTTTCCCTCGCTGCATTGTGTGTGAGGGTCCGCACCTGATGGGCTCAGCAGACTGTCCTCGCCGTTTCCAACCGCGCAAACGGAATCCCACCTACGCCCAGATGGCAGCAAAAGACCAGGGCCATGGACCCACCGGCAGCAGCAAACCCGCTACCCCTCCGAACTCCCGACAAGAGGGGTCGCAAACACCCCTCGATCACAACCCCGAGAGGCTCGGGACTCGACCTACAGCCCGCCTGGGAGCTCCAAGGTCCGGAAGCAGCCACCACCAGAGCAAGCGAACTCCGACAAAGAACTCAAGAAGGTGAGCTACTCTAGCGCACACTCTCAGAGCTCGTCACAATCAGCCTTACCGCCCCCCCTTGCCCCCTTTACCGATATACTAAAGGAACTTGCTGCCATACGAGCAGAAATCACCATACTCCGCCAGGAAAACGCCACGCTTCGCCGAGAAAATGCGTCCATCCTACTTAAGCTCAGCACTAACGCCGCTGAATCCTCAATCAGTAACCCACCGCCAAAACGCAAGGCGACAACGAAAGAATCCCATTCCGCCCCTGCGATCCCTCGCCAAGACGAGCAAATAGATGCTCGATTTGAAGCTATCGAGAATTCTTGCAGGGCGGCGTTACTCGAGCAAAAAACTGAGTACACCAATATCTGTCAAACCCTCCAGACCAGCTTCTCGACGCTGCAGGCGAACATCGAAGAAATGCGCTCGTACATTCGCGGGATGGTCACTGGAGTTAATAATCCAATTCCGTATGCCCCCGTTGTCGCCCAGCAGTATGACGAGACCCTTCAATAACACCACAGAGTCCCTACGCGTCTGGCAGTGGAACTGCAGGGGCTACTATAAACAAAAGCGCAGTACCTGCAAATGCATTCCCAAACGCTAGAGAAACCCCCAGACATCATAGCATTGCAGGAAACCGGCACGAACGTTAAGCTCCCCGGGTACAAAGCTTTTCAACGGTCTCATGACCCTAAAACGGCAGTTTTAATTCATCGAAATATCCCAGCCGAAAGGCTTGAATTCGAGAGTATTAGTATCCCTCATTATTTTGTTGTTTTGTACCCCACTAAGCGTTCCGCAACCAGAGTTTACATACTGAATGTATACAGCAATCCTAAGGCCCACAGCCACAATTTTAATCTCCTATTTTCCCTTGCTAAAAAAAGAATCTCAAAAACATATGCTCCTAATCGTGGGTGATTTCAGCGCGCCTCATACTGCATGGGGATACTCGCACTGCACCAAGAAAGGCCGCCTCTTGTGGGATCAAGTACAAGCGCATCGTCTCACTCTAGAAACGGATCCCCTCGTCCCGACCAGGGTCGGCAACAGCGTCCAACGCGATTCCACTCCTGACCTCACCTTCACTCATCACGTCACCAATGTTAATTGGCACTGCACGGACCATTCGCTTGGTAGTGATCATTATATCATTCAGATTGAGCTCACTCTCGCTCAGCGTATGAAGCCGCACCCCAAGCAGTCATACATCACCGACTGGGATGAATTGAGGCATATTCGCACTCAAGATGAGAATACCGTACTTGAAATAGATACTAATAACCTCGAAGGCTGGGTTCACCAGTTACTGACGGACGCGCGCAATGCCAGCAAACAGGTGGATCCTGACCTTCCATCAGACGCTGTGGACTCCCGTCTGCAACACTTGTGGGCGGCATACGGAAGCATACAGCGCCGGTGGAAAGCAAGAAAGCACAATCGCAAACTTCGCCGCAAATTGGCAGAATTAGATAACAAAATCCGCGATCACGCTGACCGTCTCGCCCGCGATCAGTGGGGACAAGTATGTGACCAAATGAGAGGGACCCTAGGCATGAAGAGAACATGGGCCCTACTTAAACACCTGCTTGACCCCGGTCGTTCTAAAACGGAACAAAATCACCGCCTCACCATAATCATCCACAACTTTCCCGGCACGGATGAGGAACTCGTAGACAAAATTTGTTCCTACCGGTCAATACGTACCTACCAGTCAAAAACAGCCCCTACCGGAGTATAAAGGTCTCACCAATGACAGTCTGGACTCTGATATTACTGAGTCGGAGGTGCGGGGGGCTCTTCTCCAACTCAGACCCGGCTCGGCACCGGGGCCGGACTGTATCACTAATAAAATGCTTCGCAACCTTGACGATAGTTCAATTTCGGCCCTTACAGCATACTTTAATCATTGCTGGAAGCAGGGAACCCTGCCTCAGGATTGGAAGCACGCTAAAATCACCTCATCCCCAAGCCAGGAAAGCCACTTTCCATCGAACATCTCCGGCCCATTTCCCTTACCTCCTGTTTGGGAAAAGTCCTTGAACACGTCATCCTCACGCGTCTCACCAATCATCTCACTTCCACAGACGCGCTTCCGCATTCTATGATTGGCTTTCGCCCCGGTTTATCCCCACAGGACGTCCTCTTTCAGCTATCCCGCGAGGCCTTGATAACTCCCCCCAGTAGGCTCGAGTCGGCCGCCATCCTGGCCTTAGATCTCACTAAGGCTTTTGAGAGAGTTTCACACACCACCATTCTGCGCGGATTAGATCTGTAAACCCGGGACAGCGCACATACAACTACGTTCGCAGCTTTCTCACGGAACGCACGGCAATCCTCCAAATCGGACACATCACATCAGACACCTTGAATTTGCCATCGATAGGTACGCCGCAAGGGGCTGTGTTATCACCCATGCTCTTTAATCTGGCCTTGCTAAATATCCCCAAAGAATTACAGAAAGCTTCAGTATGTACGCCGATGACATCACTCTCTGGGTGACAGGTGGCAGTGATGCGCACATTGAAGAGACCTTACAAAATGGTGCAAATATTGTAGTTAAACAAGCAGAGTTAGCAGGCCTTACATGTTCTCCTAACAAGTCCGAGCTGCTCGTTTTGCCACCCAAAAGAGCAGCCCGCACAACGTCAGATATCTCTATCTCTATTAGTGGTTATTCAGTCCCGGAAGTTCAAACACTAAACGTTCTAGGGCTCCTTATACAACGGAATCGAACCAATACACAATTCGTCACCCAATTAACTAAGCGTGTTGTCCAAACAATTGGTCTCATAAAAAGGATTGCCAACCGCCGGCATGGGCTCTGTGAGAGTGAGAGATCGCGACTCATTCAGGCCTTCGTGATCAGCAGAATAACATACTCCCTCCCCTACCTTCATGCCAGTGCTGCTGAGTTTCAAAAAATCAATTGCCTCATCAGAAAAGCCTACAAAGCGGCACTTCAGATACCCCTGTACTCTTCCACTGCCAGATTAGACCGTCTGGGTATCCATAATAATGCCGAGGAGCTTGTGGAGGCGCACCTGACAGGACAAATAGCCCGCCTGTCCACTACCTCAACCGGTCTGCACATCCTAGACCGACTCGGGATTCGAGCCCCTACATTGCCCGCTCATAAATCCCCCATTCCTCGTGCTATTCACGCTCGACTTGTAGTCCGTCCTGTACCACGCAACATGCACCCTGTGTATCATGCGGGACGCAGAGTGCAACGAGCGCAGGCTCTTCAGCGACGCCTACCTGTAAGACCAGATACTTTATACGTTGACGCGGCAGAATACCGTCACCGCGATGCTTATGCTCTGGCCATCGTGAATCGGCCGGACGACCCCCCGTTATGCTCCCTTACAGTTCGCACCCTTGCCCTGCCACGGCGGAGAAGGCGGCAATTGCACTCGCCCTGTCACAAAGGCCGACCCCCACGATCGTAATCTCTGATTCAAAGACGGCCGTTCAAAATTTCGCCCGTGGTCTCATTTCTCCACTGGCACTCAAAATTATCTCTCAAAATCCTCCAACTTCCCGGTAGAACTGCTATGGACCCCGGCGCACCCGGGACTCGGTGGGAACGAGGCGGCCCAAGACGCGGCTCGAGGGTTCACAATCCGAGCGGGAGCCAGCCTAGTTCCTTACCACGGGGCCCGATCCGCCAGAGACCGCCTAATTGCGTATCATGACATACTCACACATTACCGCCTCGCCGCCGAAAATACCCCCGGTCGCATCCCCAGCTCAGCAATGAGCAAGCGCGCACCTGGCGACTCCTGCAGGTTCAATCCTTTCCCTGCAGGGCGGTGCTCCATCACATCCATCCTTCCCTCTACCCCTCACCTCATTGCCCCGCATGTGGCCAGCGCGCCACACTTCCCCACTCTATGTGGGCCTGTCCATCCAATCCCTTCCCTTTAATCACCCGTGACGAGCAATGGGAGGGTGCGCTGGGTAGCTCCGACCCGGGCGTTCAGATCGCCTTGGTGGAAACGAGCTGCCATCGTCGCCGCCGACCTCCAACCGTCGGCCACCACGCTTCCCTAACCCCAGTCGCTCAATAAAAGTTTTTCTCTCTCTCTCTCATCTACCCCCTGGTTCTGTAATGCCTGAATGACTGCTAGGGTTTCGACTGAGTCAAATGCTTTCTCATAATCTATGAAGGCTATATATAGGGGTTCAGTATACTCAGCGAACTTCTCTATCACATGATTGATCGTGTGAATATGGTCCATTGTTGAATAGCCTTTACGGAACCCTGCTTGTTCTTTAGTGATTACCTTGGTAAGTACCTTGTAGACGACTGACAGTAAGCTGATCGGTCTGTAATTTTTCAAGTCATTCATGTCGCCTTTCTTATGGATTAGGATGATGTTCGCGTTCTTCCAGGATTCCGGTACCATTGCGGTCATTAGGCATTGCGTATACAGGTTTGCCAGTTTTTCAAGTACAATTTCGCCGCCATCCTTCAAGAGGTCTGCTGTTATCTGATCCTCACCAGGTGCTTTGCCCCCTTTCATTTCTTTCAAAGCCTTCCTTACTTCTTCGGTCGTTACTGGTGAGATGTATATCTCCTCTAAACTACTGTCTCGTTCAGCGTTATCCTGTATCTCCCGGCTACTGTACAGATCCCTATAGAACTCCTCGGCCACTGTGACTATTTTATCCCTATTTGTGATGACATTGGCTTGCTTATCCTTAAGTGCATACATCTGATTTTTCCCCATGCCAAGACGTCTCTTCACTGCTTTCAGGCTACCTCCGCTGTAAAGAACGCTGTAAAGAACGGAGGTACAGTATTCCACTGCGGCGTAAATTACATTATTAACCATTTTATGAACATACACTACTACAGGATTGTGAAATTGTTCTGGAGATGGGATACCTCGTTTTCCGAGATGGCGTCCCAAGCCTGGCTCCCACACTGGCTGCACGAGCGGGTAATAGGAAAGGCTTCGGCGATGTCGCACAGGCGCTGGTCCACATGTAAAGGTCCTTCCTGTTTGTTCAAAACGTTTCTCTTTAAAGGGCATCATCATCGTGCTGTCTTATGTTCAAGCTTCAACTCGTCTAAACCTTTTTTTTTGTACACTCCGAAATATTTTACCTCATCATATCCTCAAGGAATACATAAAAAATGGCTTGTACCATATATGCACGAAACGACTTTTTTACTTCCGAAAGTATATGCCTCGCTACGCGTTCTGCTCACTAAATATCGAGATCTGTCGGCGAAAAACAGTGTTATCAAAACGGTTTTCATTTTATACTACTGTATTTCAATAAAAAGAGGATGAACCATTCAAGAGGTACTTGCTACTGTTGACCCTTCAGTGAATTTTTTCAAGCCCAATTTTTCTCCTCATATATTTTCCCAGTGATACATCAATCTTCCTTTCCTGACTTCCGGCAATTGCGGCTTTCTTCAGTGGAGTTAAACGGCCTGGAAACCGATACCCAGAAAGCGGTTCAAGGAATGGGCGTGTGTGCTTCTAGAAGCAAATAAAATCCCATGCCCAAACTATCCCTCAGGTTTCCGATGACCCCCCCCCCCCCCTCCGCACCCCATCTGAAAAGAAGACACCACGCCTCCTTCAATCGAATGTGTGCCGGACCACCGAATGCGATTTTTTTCGAAGTGCTCGTTACTCATGGCAGGTGTGAGTAGCGTGTCGCCTGCAGGTCTGGGCTGTCACTAAATTCAGCTGCCCGGATTATCGCCGGCGGTTGGCCCGCTTCAGATAGTTGCACGATCGAACCACCGGCAAGAGATGCCTCAATGTGCCCTTGAGGCGAGGCGAGGCGATCACTGCGACGTTTTTAGCTCCCCTTTGCTTCTTAATCCTCGCTTGTTCTAGTCGGGACTAAAATGACAGCTCTTTTAGCAGGAACACATACAATAAAAAAGCGAGATCTCTTTTCCTCCTGCTGTTTGGGTGCCACAAAAATATTGGGAAATGCTTTTTACTTTTAAGGACGGTAGTCGTTCTCTCGCGCACTTTAACACAGAAATTTGGTCTCTCTGTCTGTATGCGTGCTTGCCTGTCTCGTCTGTACGTCCCCCAATTCAGCCATCAGGCCAAAAGTTAAAAGAATTCTTCACAAAGAACTTTATTTTACCAATACCTTGCCGAAGACCTTAATCTGGAATCACACTGTATAACTGTCAAAATTGCTGAGCAGAAAGAGAACATTAGGCATTTTTGAGGCAAAACATCAATGTACAACTGGTACTAGGAGTGTTGCTTCAACTGAAAATAAATGTCTGCAGTGTGCATAGCTAATCGTGGTTAGTCTTGCTGCCTGCAACCAGTTCGCACCAAGAAGTGAGAGAAAGAATGAAAAAAAAAGAAAGAAATGACTTAATGTAGGTGAAAGCAACCCACGTTGTGTAATGAGGTTATCAGAGCACGTTAGAATCACGCCACGTGCAGAGATTTTGGACTGGGTTTGCCATTTTAAAAAAAGTATTCTAGTGAGATGAACCTAGAGAGATTGAAATTCACAGCATATCCACGGGTGAATGATGATGAGTGGGCGAAGCTCCTGAGGGGAAATCATCGGTAAAACCTGACTCTTCAGTGAAAGTTTGCCCACTACATCTGTGTCCGAACGTAACGTCTAGAAAGTCTCGCTTAAACCGCGCGTCGGCACCTTGGGGCTGAGCTCGCCTGATGCGTTTTGCAGACGCCTCACGATCTCTCACTGCATCGGGGTCTGCCTGCCGATACGCGCGCTTTCTCGCCGCTTCCCGTTCTCTGACGTTTTGGAGATCCTCTTCGCGCCGCAGCCGTGCCGCTTCGCGTACGGCAGGGTCCTCGCGCCGTTGCCGTGACGCTTGGGCCTCTCGTTCTCGAACGCTGGGATCTTGGCGGCGTCGTCGCGCAGCCAGACGACACGCTTCGGCCTCCCGCTCTCGTACGGCAGGATCTTGGCGGCGGCGTCGCGCAGCTTCACGGAGCGCTTCTGCCTCGCGGGCTCGCACATCTGCAGCTTATCCATCGGGCGACTCCGAGCGCGCGCCACAGCGAACGGATTTTATTACAACGCTCCCCGCCATCTAGTAAACAATCCAAGAACTAAACTAGAGGTAGCCACGCCATCTAGTAAACAATCCAAGCGCATCTTTTCATCATATAACCAAGTACCGCCATCTAGGACCATCCAAGAACTAAACTAGAGGTAGCCACGCCATCTCGTAAACAATCCAAGAACTAACTAGAGGTGGCTACATACATACGTCGAGGATGGACAGACCACGCCTTAAGGAGCTTCGCCCTAAAATAAAGAACGTGCGCAACCTAAAGGGACACTGAAGTGAATTTGTCAAGCTCCCGTTTTTGCTTGCGCGCGTAGACTGGCTGAAATTAGCACACTTTAAATCGTTATCAGGTTGTACAAATCGGTAATTATTATACAAAGCGCGAAAGAAGAAAAACTACCATGCGCGGTTTGCGGCGGCCGCACCAACTAAGCTGTGACGTTGGGAGGAGGGGCACCGTGATTGGACGATGCCCAAGGTTAGCAATCAAACAAGTTTCGGTTTCGGTTCTGTAAAACAACATGTTTGACATCCGATGGCGTCGTTGGATGGACATTCTCAATATCCCAGTGATCGTGATACCACGCTTCTGCCATGTTGTCGGCTGTAAAATGCATAAGCCCCCCAGGACGGCTTGGAATCGTAGCATTCACTAGCCGAGGCCTGCGCAGTGCATGAACGCCCTCCGCGTCCCCGCAGACGCTCAAATGCATGCGCTTTTTCCTCCATATTTGGAGCTTGCCTCACTCATGCCTGTATCGTAAAAAGCGTGTTCGCACAAGACCAAGGGTCTGTTGATTCTGGCCTGTGCCCGCTGCCCGCAAGCAGTCGGTGCATATGGCAACAGCACGCCAACGAGAACACGCTAGCGCGCCAGTGCCAGCCTGCGCGAGTTCTGTGGACTAGTTCGTGGAGCAATGAATGTTTCGGCCCCCCCCCAAAAAAAGGTGAACTCAGTGTAGGAAACATCGGCTAAAAACGAAAATTCAACTGATAAAAAAAAAAGGACGTACCCGCGGGGATTCGAACCTATGACTGACAAAACACCTGCAATGACACACCTAGCGCTCCAGACCAATGGGCCACGGGCGCGCGTTGCGGACCTAGGAAATAGAAGATATATAATGTATAACCAGTTTACACTTTCAGTTAGTTTTGCATTTCAAGCAGCTTAGGTGACTGTATGTTGAACTGCGCTCGTGCAGTAAGCGTCCCCCAAGTTTTCCAATATCTCAAGTCTAGCAATTGCATTTCTTAGACGGAAAAGCGTTCGCAGATGCGTTAGTCCTGCTGCTGACCGCTGTGCTCGTTCGCCCAGATCAAAAAAGTGCTTCCCGCAACCTAGTTTTACGCTTGTACGGTAAAATATCAGTTGATTTTATTTCCTTAGTACCTATATATTGACTTCGCTGACTCTTCTCCCCCTTCAAGAGGCCTTATATTTTCCTACTGGCGTACCAGTCAGCGAAGCGTCGCACGTGCGCTTGTGCAGCGCTTGTGTGAAGCGACCTGACTGGATCTAGGAGTACAGTGTACGAACTAACGAAGTAAAGAAAGGCACATTCTTCCATTCACAAAGGTGTTGTACTTAGTTTCAACTGATCGAGCGAATTGCGACGACCATGTCGGAGGCCGGCGGAACTACACATTGGGCCAACTGACTCGGTCGCGGAAGGTCGGCGAGCCGTGCAGTAGCGCAGCCAATTGCAGCTCCTCTCCTGCTGACGTCACACGAAAACGCCACAGAAAATGGGCGAGAGTGCAGAGAGGAGACAGCATTTCCGAATTGCTTATTTCTACTAAATAAATTCGCGTAAACGCGCTCAGAGTGGTCGAAACAGGCATAGGGACTCCGGACTACAATTTGCGCTCGTAATCCCGCATTGTTTACAAATCACTTCAGTGTCCCTTTAAGATTTATGGGCAAGTCTCCCGCTTATGTTTCTGACAGGATATGGCTTCTCCTACATGCGACTAGAAGTGCCAACCATATATAATTTTGTTTTATTACAGCAAATGAAATGTGGTCAGTGTGGGGCATCTCGTGGGAGAAAGAGAAAGAGAGAGAGAGAGAGAGAGAGAGAGAGGGAGAGAGAGAGAGAGGGAGAGGGAGAGGGTGAGAGGGAAGAGACGGCAAGAGAGATATGTAACGTTATTGCACGTGGATTGACTGGGTAAGTTCTTACTCTCTGTCTCGCTCGCTCGCACCTGGTAGTTGCCGGTGGTCTGTTGTATTGCGTGGTGTCCTTCGTTATCTCGTCTTCTGCGCAACTTTACGTTTGATGCCAAAAAAATGTTACCTGAGGTTTGTATTAACTTTGGATGCAGCACCTCCTTTTAATTTTTTTATTCCTCGAGTATGCTTTGGTGTGTCCCCAGGACATCAGAAATAAAACTTTAATCTCCAACCTTCTGGGCACAACGCGTTGCTTGATTTCTGAACTAATCTAGACGTATTAAAGCGAAGCTTTCAGCCTTTCACTCATGTCATAATCATAATCATCATCATCCTCTTCATCATCATGTCTACTCCCACTGCAGGGCAAAGGCCGCTCATTGATGTAGTTCCCCCAAAACGCACTGCAGGAAAGGCAACTTTCTCTGGCGATGATACGATCGTGCCTGAAGTGAAGAAAATTTGAAATGGTTCCCGTGGTCGCAATGAAACCTGGGTCTCGCGTTTCGAAGCCGACGTCCATACGAATGTGCCATTTCGGCACGATCGAAGAAGCTTGGATTTGGAGAGGGTGCATGGACGTGCAAACTTCACATCACACTACCTTGCCCTACACATAAGGTAGGAATCGCGTCATCGCCATAGTAATCATCATTCATAAATGGGGTCACCTAGTTTCTGGCTTGGTTCTTTTGGTGTTGGACATGGTGAACAGGACGTGTTCACGAAGTTCAACACGGTTCCTCAGCAAAAAAGCAGTAGGGCGCAGATGTATGGGTAACTCCAGAGCTCTATATGGCGACTATTTGAACGAAAGGCAGTGTTATTGATACAGATTTTCCTGACTAAGTTATTAATCAAGCTGATTGCTTGCCGTACACAAGATACCTGCTTTAGAAAAAAGTTATTCAACTAGGTTCCCCTCTACTCGCCCAAGCCCGATAATGCGGGGAAGGAATGCCATGTATACCGGCGATTACGGAAACGGCACGCGACTAAAGTATTGAATAACTGACGGCTTCATAAATTCTTTGCTCTCACCGGTTCTTATTTTGTCAATTATGCAGGGCAATATACAAATACAATACAATACAAATACGAGAAATATTCTAAATAAACACTACAACAAACGATGTATCGCTGTACAGATTATGTTAGATTTTTTTCATGTTCGTAACATCATTGCTTGCCTCCACTAGCACACTAGAGGTCACTATTCACACTACCTACATATTTACAAAATTCACGCTATTACATCAACCCAACTATAATCTTCTATCCGCGTTTTAAAGCGAAGCATTAGCGTCCTAACTGATGCCGTTGTAAGCCAGTACGCCTTTAAAAAGCCAACTTTCTCAGACGAGGATGATGAATATCGTGGGTGAAGTGAAGAAAAAAAACTCTTCCCGTAGGCCGGGAACGAACCTGGGTCGCCCGCATATGAGCTGGCATCTATCCGATTGCTCCATTTCGACATTTTTTTGTATTTATTGCATGTCTTTTTGCCAATTTACCAAAAGATTACCATCTCAACATTGTAATTGTACACATACAAATGTAGAGTTCGCAGCCACTAAAGGAATGACTTTGTCACTTAAAATGCATCATATCCATTAGTTGATCTAATTGTGGCAGACCAACTACGGTAGTTCCTGTTCGGAATTTAATTGACTTCAACAATCGGCCAAAGCTCTCTTGAAAATACTCCCCTTGCACATCGCGCATAACATCATTTTACGACCTTGCGTACGTGAGCGCCATTACTATGGAGACCCAGTGCCATGACTAAATCGTAAGGCACTCATCCTCATTGTCTATTGCAAGGAAACGTATACCATGAGGATCTAGTGGAAAATCTTTGTGTAATGTCCTCTGTAGCACTCCGCAAAAAAATACTCCCTCCCAACAATGCAAAAATACATGACCGGTCCTCTCGGGTGATTTACAACAAAAACAATCGGTCCCGCACTGCACACATAACTTTCTTTCTTCCATAAACGTCCGTAGTAATAATGTTCCTGTATGTAACCTAAACACAAAGGACGTGACCCCTGGTTGAATCTGCATCCTTTAAACCCTCTTAAGCACATCGCTACCGGGCCTTCCACAGTACATGGCTCTGTACATGGGCACAGTGAACACAACATCGACAATATCATGTTACAATTTCTTACGGGTTAATCGTACTTACTCTTTTGAAAATCTTGAATTTAAAAACTTCATGCTGGCCCCAACCCCCTCTAAAATCCAGAAATACCCCCGTCATGTATTCAGTCGTAAAAACGAAATCGGGGGGAGACCTGCCTAGCCCTAATTGGCACACCGTACGAAGAAAAGGATCATTTACTTCTCTAAAGAAATAAATCTATTTACTAGTTGTCGCACAAATAAATGTGCTAGCTCCACTCCTCCATCTTTCACACGACTAAAAAGGCTGTTACGACTGCACCTCTCCCAGTTCGAGGCCCAGACAAAAACAGCGGCACTCGATGCAACTTTTGCACGTTCGTGCGTGAGCAGTACAAAACCTGCATCACATATGAGAGTTTGCATACTAAGAGAAAATTACACATCGTCGCCCTAGCAAACGTGGACAAATAAGCCCCCCTCCACTTGTCCTTTTTTCCGTGAGTTTCTTGTGTCTGTTCTCGCCAGTATGGTTCACTATCTCTACAAAACTGAAGGGGGCTCCCAGATAGCTTACTGGGGTTGTTGTCCAGCACGTTTGCAAAAGCGCTTGGGCTGGACTGCCATTTGCCATGCAAGAGCCCCAGACATTTTGCCCAATTTACTAGGCTTCCGGTTGGGGTACAAGAACCATTTTATTACCTGGACTACTCTATATATACTCTCCTTGTTTTCACAGAAGCCAGCAATGTCATCCGCGTAAGCCAGCAGTTTTATTTCGGTCTCCAGGAGGCGGAATCCACGAAAATCTACGTCATTTTGGATACGCAAACACAAACTTTCAATGTAAATACAAAGCAATAGTGGGCTGAGTGGGCAGCCCTGGGGCACTGAGCGTTGCACGTCAATGGGCGCTCCCAATGTCGTATGCATCACTAACCGCGTAGTCCTATTTCGGTACGCCAGAGCCACCCCATCTTTGATAAAAGAACATACATTGATATAATCCAGTAAACAAAACAACACTTCATGTGACACACAATCAAAAGCCTTCTCGAGACCCAGCTGAAGCACCGCGACACCTACTTGTGCGGCGTTGCTGCACTCAAGCACGCACCATGTCTTGTGAATGTTGGTACATATAGATCTTCCTGGTACACCGCAGGTTTGATGAGAGCCTACTAATTAATGGATCACTCCCTGCAGCCTAGTTGCCAATATTTTCATAAAACGTTTATAGTCAACATTCGTGAGTGAAATGAGCCTGTATGGAGTAACTTGTTTAAGTTTTTTCCAATCTTCTGTTTTTGGGATAATATCGTGTGAGTGGATCAATAAAAATGGGGCAGCAAATTTAAATTAAAGGCTTCATTGGAAACGGCAGTAAGAACCACAATAATTTCCCTTTTAAATTCTTTATAGAATGCCGCACTTAAACCATCTGGCCCCGGAGATTTTTCCGGGTTTAAATTGTCAATAGCCTCTTAAACATCTATTGCGGTTATTTGCTGCTGTAACAGCTCCTTCGTTTCATCATCCAGACTCGGCATGTTGCCAAGAAATTCATTCTTGAAGTTTTCCACATCAAATTCTCGGAAAGCGAAAAGCGACTTATAATACTCGAAGAACGCACGCTCAATGTGGTTGTTATCGTCTGATGTAACGCCGTTCCAATCAATCTCGCTTATGTGGTTACGTCTAGCGCACGTGCTCCTTCTCCAACCCCAAAGCCCTCTTAGTGGGCCTTTCACCCACTATCACCTGTTCTGCTCTTGCTCGCACTAGCGCTCCTTGATAGCGTAGCTCGTCTATTATTTCTAGTTTTTGTTTTATTTGTCTTATGTCGTCTCTGTAAGCCCCTGGCTGTTTGCTTTCTGGTTCTGTTAACGTTTGGATCAAAGCTCGTAGCGATATTTTCTTCTTATTTTGTTCGTACTTTATGCAGCTGGCCCTTTCGATAGCTTTAATTTTGACTGCTCGTTTAGTTAGTTCCCACATTTCCGCCACCGTATTTTGGCCGCCCTGTTCAATTTTGCAAAGTTATTTCACAACTAAGCCAGTGAAAGATTCGTCTTTTAAAAGCTTCGCATTTACCTTCCACTGGTTGATGTTGATGTTTGTGCTGGTGTGAACCCAATTCTACACTTGGCCAGAAAATGGCCAGAAAAGTACATTGGAAGAACACTGTATTTGCGGCACTTCGGAAACAGTTCTAAAGATATTTATATCCGGTCCAGACGGGCGCGGCTTGTATCGTGGAAAAGTGGGTGTATTTTAGGCTTCTGGTTCCCTCCATAGATTCAGCAACATCCTCCATCCAGTATTCTAAAATCTGCTGACGTACCAAATCAGTGCTCCCATCCTTAAAAGGCCGGCTGCTTCTCTTATCACGTGCGGTTAATACACAGTTAAAGTCCCCTAATAATGTTATAGTCCTATCATTAGATAAATGCCGTCCCACATTCGCAACAAATTCTACCCGTTCGTCCAGTAAATTAGGCGCGTAAATACACACAATACGTCACTCAACGTTACAGAAAGACAGGTCGCACACCACAAACCTTCAGACAAACAAGTCATAACAGATTGAACCACTAAACCAACCCGTTCTGTTTCGCAGAAAAAACACACAACCCGCCGAGGTACCGACTGCATGACTGAGGCACACATTGTATATCGCCGTGAAACGTCGCACCATGCTCTTGGTCTCTGCCTCCCCCTATTCCTTAACGGCGAACACACCAACGTCATGCTCAGTTAATAGCCTGTGCGATCACAACATCTCTGTGGCAATATCCTAGGACGGAAACACCCAGGGAAAGAATAAAGGCTAAAGATAAAGGGAGATTCAGCCGAATTTACGTGTATTCAAAGTGCGTGCGTCGCATCGAGGAAAAGCTGCGGCAATTAAAAAGAAAGTGTTCTATAGTTTCGGGGGCTTCGCAGAAAGGGTATTTATTTTTTATTTATTTATTTATTTATTTATTTATTTATTTATTTATTTATTTATATAGTACTGCCACCCTTGAAACAAGGGCTTAGGCAGGAGTGGGCGGAACAAACCAGCTGATAATACAATGCACGACAGGAAAACACAGGGCAGCCTGAGCACTAACAAAAGTCGTCTACAACGTGACTGCACCAAAAAGAACAAGAAAAAATAGCAAGAAAAACAAACACTTATTGAGGAAATAAAAGCTGACCAGCTTTCTGTAGATAAAAATTTAAACGGGGGATTCTGCAGCGAAATTTTGTGATTGCCACCTCACATTTACGTGATTCTGATTCTTTTTACCTAACAGACTTCTGAACATCAACACCGGATTTCCTGCCTAAAACTTCCCTTATTTTCTAGTCCTAGAGCACGCTAGTATGGTGAGGACACAAACAAATTAGCTAGAAGTCTAAATAAGTCGGGGAAATGGGGTAGAAAAGGGGTATGAGAGGGGGTATTAGACCTGCCGGTCAACGGGTATCAGTTAGTTATCACTCGCCCAGTAATCCTTTTATAAACCTGGCGTGCAACGTCCTGGGAGTTGCAACGTTTCCGCCCATTAGCGACAATAAAACTGCCTCTTTTCAATAAGTGCTTTTTCGAGTTACTCGGGAACGTCGTGCATTGTATAGCTTGTATACCGCTGTTCATATTCGTTGACGATTAGTTGAGCGCTGCATGGAGTCTTAGTGCGTCTTCAATATTCTTTGAGCAATCTTATAGTCACAGATTATGGTCAACGCGTACACCAAGGAGCCGTGCACCCGATAGATTCGGGCCGTGCACCCGAACCCCAAACGTTAGTCCTGCGGTGTGCCCCCCAAAGAGTTGCTGTGGGTATTCCAGAAAAGAGGTGCCTACCTCCAGAGGAGCACGTAGTCGCACTGTGGGATTGGACAACCAAATAATCCTTCACGAGAAAGCTTCGCGTTCAACATGTATCTTTAGAAGGAGGGAGTGCACGTTTTTTTTTGTATTACCTTAACAGTGTGTTAAACGGTTATCATCAGGCCGGAAACGGTACCTGAAAAATACAATAATTTTTTTTAGCAATTTTTTTGAGCAGGAAGTATGGTTAAAATATTAATGAAGACAAATGTAGGCAAGGCTAGATTGGAGTGAGAAGGTGGTGGGGGGGCTGTTTTTAAGCAGTTTTAACCGAGCAAGTTTTAAACGCGTGCGCAATCTACATGCAATAAACCAATGATGGCGATCACCCCTAATTTCCTCCTTTTTAATTCGCAGATGTACACGATAAATCACAGCGGCTTCTCGTACAAAGAGCTATTTTCTTTCTGTTACAAAAACACACATTCTTTCTCTGGAAGCCTTTTATTATAAGATACGGCTACCTAAAACGACTAGCAATATGCCCCGAAAGAGGCTCGATACATCCAAGAGTAAAAAAGCCGCCCGACAGCGCTTCGCTTCTCTCTTTTTGGGTGTGCTCTCTCCATTGCACACTTCCTGCGCCCATATAGATTTTGTCGCAACAATACCTGCTCCTCCACACAAATAGCTTTGATAAACGCTGGCTTTATCGTGATCTAACTTTGCACAGAGGTAACGCTATATGTTCCGTTTTTGTAGCGTAAGCTACACAGCCGAGGTTGAGCAGTTTCACGTGTGCCGTGAAGGGCCGTTCTGCGCAAGCGCGAGGGACATTGGATTGATTTGGCTTGGCTTGGCTTGGCTTAGATTGGATTGAAATTTGGATTGGTTTGGATTAAAGTGAATTTTGTTTGATTGTGTTTCGTCATAGCCGTGGCAGACGCACTGGCGCCGGCGCGTGCCCAGGTGTGCGACTCAACTGCGCAGTAGACAAGTCTGACGCTGCACTGGAGCCGCTTGATAGTCGTTTCGCGTGGCTCGTGAACAGCCGTGCTGAGAATGCCCGAGGAGCAGTAACTGGACTGGACTGGATTAGACTGAATTGGACTGGACTGGAGTGGACTGAATTGGACTGGGCTGGGTAAGACTGGATTGGACTGGATTGCTTAACCTTAGCTCACGCTACGTATATCCTGGCATAGCAGAGCTAAGCCACTACTGATTTTTTATATACTACAGGTGACCAAAATGCGCTCGCTTCTTCAATATTTTATAAACCGACTGCTTTGTTTGGTCCTAAAACTACGCCAATTTGTCACTTTTTTTCCCGGTGCACCCGCATAAAAAAACTGATTCATGCGGCTTTGACGTCAAAGCCGCATGAATCAGTTTTTCTATTGACAAAAGCGAAGTTTCAATCTATTTTAAGACCAGGGACGTTATTGGGGCAGGCAATATTTTAAAATAAAATAGGCCACAAACTGTTCTTCGTGCACAATTTCAGTGCAAATGATCCCTCGCGGTTTCCTAGAGAAAATTGTTTTGAGGGGCCACTACATGCAACTACTTCCAGCTTCTGGTGTATTAAACTTGGTCACCTCTTTCTGAAAAAAAAAAACAGCTGTGTATGGAGGCCCGCTAAAAATTTCGAAAGCGCATGCTCGTATTTGTTAAGTCGGGCAACATCCTTCTGCGAAAATGCGTTAAAGCTGCGCCGGTATCCGGCCTGTATTTCTCACACGAATGAAAAACACCCACGCGAAACAATCTCCTCAGTTGCCATAGCCGCTTTTCCGGCCACACAATTCGTTCCCGTGTTTATTTCTGAGAAGAATTATGCTAGTGTAGCCAGCCTTCTATAAACATTCTGTGTAATTTTGCTATACATTTTGCTATATACGCACTATACCTAGTTTTATGTCTCATCATGACATATCGTTTCGACATTTACTCGTGAAACACAAGTCTGGTCTTGACAGACTCTGTGGAACCGATTTACTTCCAACTTCTCAAGTTCTCTCGCGGCCCAGACAGTTCGAGACTATTGTAATACGTGAGACTTAAACATCGCGTAATAATACGGAAATGGGAGGGTTCGTTCCTGCGTATTTATTACCGCCTTCCTGCGTCGGTATTAATGTCTCCCTTCACTCTGCTGAGCAGTACAGTCCAACGAAGCTACAAAATAGTTAGTGGTACAAAGGGAATAAATTATAGCCTCGAGTCTCCTGGAGGGCGAATGGCTGTCGGCAACCTTACCATCCATTACTTGTCCACGCAGTCCCGACACGAGCAGTGTACACAGTAACCGTTGAAAACGACGGAGAAAAAAGGAGTGAGAATGCACGGCTCGGCTTGCCAATGACTTGCTAAGCGAGCGCTCGGGATCAGGAAGAAAGGAATAGTGGATGCGGTAAAAAGGAAAAGACTGGGTGGCGTTGTCAGAGAACAGCCCATTCTTTCCCACCGGTCGCCACTGCAGCCCTGAACCTGTTTTCAGCCATTCTGTTCAATGTTACAAAGGATTTTCCGAATGGTATTATGGGCAATGGTATTGGGCGAAATAAAACACCAGCAGGGCCAGGGTAGGAGTTGTCCGGGCACAGACGACTTTAGACAACTATTTCAAAACAACGTCAGCAACTGGTTTAATTAGCGAACGCAACTAAGAAAAAAAAAACATAAAAAAAGATGGTGGGGGGGGGGGTACGAATAAGCACGCAAACAGAAAAAAAAACCTCAGCACACAACAACGGGTCCGACATATCAAAGCCAACGGCCTTTTCTTTCTTTCTTTCGCCTTGTAAGGAAGCAAGGAATCTCCTTGCAGCTCTCCTGTTTTATTGCAATCATTGAGGGTCAACCTCACAGCGCATGCGCTTTGATTACCGCTTTTGTCCCTAATTCATTGTTTCGCGTCAGACCCAATTCTGGCTCAGTGATTCCACGTGCCTCTCCCAAGGCTCCAATTGTTCTTCGTCTTTCTTCCCAAGGCGGTGCGCGTTTCGGCGCATTAGCTCGCTGACTTACAAGTTGCTCTTTACCCACGGACCCTTTGATATTCTTCTCTTCCTTCGTGTTCTGCGCACTCTCACGAGAATCCATTCGCGGCTCTTTCGTTTAATGACCGTAACAATGACACGGCTTCGCCTGACATCATCGGCACTCCTCGCCTCCGCGTTGATTACAGCTTCTCGCTCCATTATGGTCTTTTGCGCTCTCGCTCTTTTTTTTTCGCGCCTGTCATGCAACAGAAAACTGGGAAGCTCATTGCTGGCTTATTGGTACGTTCGGCATGCCGACCTCTTGTTGCTAAAGCAATGCAGCTTTATTTCTCTTGTTTTTTTTTCTACTCCGTCCGTCCGAAGCTTGATTTTCTTTAATCGAAATTTATTGAGCCGAGGATGACACCATGTAAAGGCGAGTTATAAGCCCCGGCGTGCTATACAGACCTTCATACATTGATGGTAATGGTGTAAAACGCACAAAATGTAATTTAAACAAGTTAGAGCCATTTACTTAGTGTTAGGAAGTATGCGACCAGCATGAGTTGCTCAGGTTTTTGAGTGAGAACAACATTTGCCGAGTTAAAATAGTAGATATAGATTGTGTCCAACAAAAAATTGGAAACGAGATATCCTAGAATTGCGCTTACGGATAGGTAGCAAGTCTTGTCTTCATTGATAAACGAGTAACCTTACTAGTTTTTGTGGCGTTGTTGCTGTCTTTGAACTTTGGGATGTCCTCTGGGGCGCAGATGTGGCTTTTGCCATTTATTTAGGGAGAAATCCGGTATTGACTTTACGTGTTTTACTACAAGCTGTTTTTCGTCGGAAAAAGCACTAGTAATGTAACCATGCCTTTTTCGCGCATTTTTGTGGGGAGGGTGGGGCCGTTGTATACGACGTGACATACTTTACGGTTCAAGCGAACTTTCAGGGGAAGAAGAAAATTATCCTGGTCGCTTACAGTATTCGAATCATCACGTATGGCGGCTCAGGACATCACCCACAAGCAAGGAGATACGGCGTAGCCTCCAGCTCCAATCCTATTTGCCGCGTCACCAAAAAATCCACTGCCGCCGCTCGCGCTGCTGTAGTTATCGCGCACGTGACCACACCTTTATCTTTTTTTGCTCAATGGTATATCGAGCGCCACTCTAAGCAAAACGGAGGTGATTTAAACCACGCGAACATAGTTATTGGGCACTGATCAAGCAGACATTCTGAAGCTAAAAATTTTCTCTTTATTTATTTATTCTTTGTTCTGTTTGGGACCCCTGGTGACTGCGCACGAGTGTTAGTTTTTTTTCGTTAGTTTTTGTTCTGCTTTTACCTCTAACCTCCTCGCCGCCGTCTTTTAATCAGCGTTTTTTGTGTATTTTTGTGACAAGCAATCCGACATGACTTAAGAAAAAAAAAGTACGAATGTAGTATTCATTTGTGCATTTGTCTTCCGACCCGTAACATTCCCATTATCTTTTGTGCTGAACTCCGATACATGTACGAGTCCTGCACCAGTGCTAGCAGTTCGGAAATGTCTTGCCTGTATATACGACATATTCCCGCTGTTTGTGTCGGCAAACGCTTTTACAACACACCCGCCAGCTACTAACAGCGGAGACCATGGAACGCACATCTGGCACTCCTACCTTTCGTTTTCAAGACCCACTTGGGCGACCCTGCACCCCGCCCATAGAGCACGTGACGTCCGACTGATGAACCGTCACAAGGAAACAATGGGCGGGGGTAACCCCATGTGTAACACTAACACAACCATGCGATACAGGTCCCCATTAAATATATGACGCATTACATTAACTCTTGCCAGTAGTGATTAAATGAAGCCACCCTCCGAAATAGGGTTTGCAACAGAATCGTTAGAGGGGTAGGGAGTGCACAGAATTTAGAAACCACATAGCCCTTCTATTGCACCGACATCTCTGTAGACTTGCATGGTGACGAGTTGCGTCGGACGTCTCGCAAACATAGACACGCACCCGCGCCCGAAAACAGCGCATGATACAGTTGTGGCAAATCCTTTGTTCGAATGGCTTACAGACGCGGCGAGAAGCCATGCGTCCTCAAGGGGGCCTGGGCCCACGTAATCTCCGTTTGGGCTTTCAGAAACACGAGCTAGGGCGGCCCCCTCACATAGCATCTGTACCCGCCCCGCCAACAGGCGGCGTTATCCGGTCAGACACATCGATGCAGCTGGGAGGGGCCTTGCCGGCGACGAACATGCAGTGGGATGATTGTGTTAAAAACCGCCAAAGCGGCCTCGTACATTGTTTTGCGTTACTACCACCACTTATGCCTTAAAACATAGCTCCGAGTCCAACATGGCAATTGCAGAAAAAAGACACAACAGTGAAGAAAGCCCTTACACCGCGATGTTTCTCTTCCCGATGCCTTTGAACACATTCACTCGGATGAGCGTGACCTACAAGTGTAAGGACTCGCCTCTGCTTGAGCGACGACGGTTTTAGTGTAGTGCTTTTATTCTGAGTGGGTGCGAGGCATGAAGTGAGGAACCTGCACGGTCATTAAAAGGCCCTCGCCCGCCCGCTAACAAAGCAGCCCAGATGCGAGTCGGATAAAATTGAAGGGACGGGGAGAGTGGTTGGAGTAAGAAGGTCTGTTCTCCTGGGATAAATTCATTGTGTTAATGGTACTTATCGCGTCTTTCTCATTCTGGAAAGGGGGATGGGGGCAAGCGAGTAAAGTTAATTTCTTACTTTTTGCCTCGGTTGATACTTTGGCGCTTCTTCCATCATTGCGAGATAACTGTTCCACTTTATTTTTGTGAACAATATCTGATTTACATCACGCCCCGGTCCCTCAAGGTGAAGAGAAACACTTCATTCAGTGCTAATTGGTCTCAGGTAGCCAAATTGGGCCCTCTGTCGAAGGCGGCGAATTGCCCGTGCATTTTGTGGGCGAAAAACCCCCAGAAATAGGGTCTAATGCTTTTTTTGTCTTCTAACACTCTAAGAAATCGGTGCAGGTGGGCTTCACGACAACGCCTTAAAACGACCATTCAGCGTGCTTAAATGTGCGACTTTGGCGAAACGATGCCCATCATGCGATTAAATAAAAGTAACCTGCGCTTGGCCAACTACGCAAGGCGTGCGTGTGCGCTGTTGTCCAGCGCAGATCTAGTTTTTACGTTAATCGCATGCTGGGCCTGTCATTCGCCAAAGTCGCACATTTACGCAGGCTCACATTTAAGCACGCTGAATGGTCGTTCTGGGGCGTTGTCGTGAAGCCCACCTGCACGGATTTCTTAGAGTGAAGGCGACATGCTGAGCCTTCAAAAACACATAAAATTTGTTTCCTTTGCCATTTGCTCTTCTGCACAAAGAATCAATACACGGATTTAAAACAGCTCGTCGATATTTTCTCGGCCTCTTTGTAAAGCTAGAGTGCTTAGTTGTTACCAAATAGTTCGCCTGATGACGACCCTGTGCGCAGATGAGGGTTAGTAGGTGGAAGCAATAATGATACATTACATGTAATTATCTGCAAATGCACTGACTTGGCAACGGTTTTTGAGTGGGTGCGCACGAGGGGCAGCAGTGCCAATGCCACTGAATTGTTATTTGAGGCGAAAGCTTGAAGTTCCTCATGCTGCGGAAGACCATGCAACGTTAAAAGTAGTAGGTAGTCGTAGCATGCTTAAGTTCTCCTTGGAATGTTTGTATGTTGTGCGGCACGCAATACCCCTTCTATTTATCTGGAAGGTCCAACTAAGTATTTCTATATTCTGGTCTTCCGGTGTGTTGTGTAGTCTATACTATCGTTGCAAAACTTCTACTACTGTCTTGCAACATAGAGCCCAACGGCAGCCCACGTACTGACACTCTGTCCAGTGAGCTAATTACATTACCAAATACCTCCTAACATAGCTGTACATGTACTGCACGAGACAGTAAGCGAAATACTTGATGACAATAATGACAGAAATGCAGCAAATAGTGTTTATGACAATAAAAACTACATATGTCTTAGCCTCCACTGGAGTGGAGGGCGACAGACGAATTTAAACTTCATCGACAAATTTCTAATTTTCTCCTCTTAATCGAAGGCAGCTTGTAAAGGACCCATTTCGTATTACGGCCCCTTGTTCGAATTAGTCGTACGCAAACATAAAAACGCTATTTTGTGCCATCTCTACCTTCGTTCACGTACCTGGATTAACGAACCAGAGAATTCTTTATTTGGCTAGTATATAAAATACATAACTTGCACTCAATCCCCACAATTCATAAGACACTACCTAGCTGCGGGTTTCTTCATCATTTATGCTGACTTGAAGCTTTTAGCATTACCGCGCATAACTACAACGCACCTATACGACTAAGGTTGCTTGCGTTGGTTGACGTTGATCAATACATTTTGAGTTTCCTCGCTTTTCTACCAAAATCAAGCTCGCTGAATCATTACAGCTCATTAATGTATGGGTTGGGTTACCCCTATTGTCGCCATGAGTCTGTAAAAACTGCGTTGCGGCCAATCCAACTTCAACGCGAAATCTCAACACGAAACTCATATTCAATCATATTCAATGAAAACGTTTCCATAAAAAAACGTATATGCGGCAATCGGTCGTTGAGACGGCTACATATTTACGCCGTGTGTAAGTTACTTTTAGTAAATATTTTGATATCGCAGGGAAGTTTTAAACGTTACAGAATTCCTGTCAGCTCTCAATACATAGACATCTACGGAAGGACTAGAATTACAGAAAACGGCTGCAAGTCTTGCTTTCTCAAAACCTTTCCAATAGCAATTATAGCATAATTGGCTTCTAAGAGTACTATATCGTTACTCCGAGCTTTATTTACTTGTTAAAACGAGTTAGTACTTTGGTCAGAACTGTGGGTCACGTCTGTGTCCTGTCACCCACCTACAGAGTGGAATTGCCCGTGATTTCTATTGTTATAATTAATACCGTGCTTTAATTTATGGTTGGCATCACACTGCGTGAGAAATACATTGGGCATGTAGGCAAAAATCGTCGCCCCGATCCGTTGACCGAGTGATACAGGAGTAGAGGTGTGCGTTCTCAAAAGCTTTTAGGGGCGTGAAGAAAAGTTTTTTTACGTTTTTTTTTGCAGAAAATTATAAAAAATAAAAAAAAGACAGTTCCGCATGGATCTATAAACACCCCTACGTACTTGTTAAGGCGAAATCCTCAGATGACTCCTTATATACTAAAGGTGACCGCTGTTGCTGCCGACTAAATGAATGGAACCAAATTAAGGCTGGTGTGAAATGCAAATAAGTAAATAAAATATGAAAAAACATTTCTAGGTTTGAATGGGATTTAACCCGCGGTGCCAGAGGAGCAGCCAAGTGCGGTATCTAGAGCGCTAACTCTGTACCGTGCCAGTATAGAAGAATTATCCGGACGCATGCCGCATGACAGGTGAACCTGCCAGCACCGCAACACGATGCAGCACGGAGGAAGTATTTGATACTCGCTGACTTTCGCTTTCAAATCACTTAAAGGGACCGTAAAGGCAGAATGAAATTTTGTTTTACCTGAAGGATCATACGTTTAATAGTTCTCTTGCCTTTTCTTCGATGAGCAACGATGCGTTATTTACTGAGAAATAACTAAATAAAGCTGGTGTTTCTCTTACCCGCATCCATTTCATTTTTTCGTGACGTACCCATTGCGTCACAAACTCGGAGCGAAGCCCCGGCGTCCCTGGTGCGGTCTAGAGCGTAAACGCTGGCATCGGTAGATTTTACATCTCCATGTCATGACCGACTACGGCAATGTTGCTCTCTTGGTTTATCTGGTATGGTTTATCTGGCCAAGTAGGCTGACTAGGACTTTGTGATTTTTCACCGATGCAATTAGAAATGCGTCTAGGTGCTCGAGCGGCTGGTGTGGCCGCCTATTCCAGTGTGCTAGACCAGAGATGTGAGCGGTTGAAAAAATTAACAACAAACAAAGAGCATTAAAAACAGTTTTTTTTTTCAACCAGGACAACATTGAAAAAAAAAACAGACAGAGCTTTTCCAGGAAAATTTGTTCTGATACCACCAGTCTGCAGTGAGGGAAACGCTTTCTGAAATCAATGCCTCGACGTGGAATCCTGCGCATATTTTGAGAGTGGAAGCTCTGCTGGGTTTTTTTGTGATGCAGCGTGCGACAATTACATTCTTAGACGCACCTTACTGCCTGCGCGTCCTTTAGACCCACACCTTCCCCCACCGCACTCAGCTCATTCACACCCATCCACACCTTTTTGACTCACAAACACGCCTTGCCTGCGGGGCCCTCAACACGCACTATCATTCCTTGTGCGAGTGCCCACAGACCCTTTCCCCCCTTCCTTCCCCCTTCTCTGGGAGCAGGCGTTGCGCGACCCGGAGGCATCGAGTCAAGACTTGGTGACCACCCGGGCCCCGGCGGTCGCGGTGGCCCTCTGGACCGCCCCCACCCTCCCCACCTTATCCTTGAGTATTAATAAAGTTGTTTCTCTCTCTCTTTCAGTGTTAATGAAAAACCTCATCGCGCAACTTAAGTCTCTTGAATGATCTGAAGGCGTGATTATCGAGGACTTCTCTGCGTGTTTGCGGGTGAGTCACGTTCACCTGTCATGCGGCACGCATCCGAATAATTGTTTTTCCATCCTTGCACGGTACAGGTTAGTGCTGTAGTTAACACACTTGGTTGAGGCTCTTGGCAAACCGGGTTCACATCCCATTTGAACCCATATAAACTTTTATATACGTATTTTATTTACTTGTTTTCTTCTTGTAGCGGCCGTAATTTGGTTTCATTAGTGTGTTGTCACCACCAACTACGGTTACATTTTTCTGTGTGATGAGATATCTAAGGCTTTCTCTTTATAAGAATGCGGAATTTTTTATAGATCTGCACGAAATTGAATTTTTTCAATTTTTCATATTTAAAAAAAAAAAAAAACACGACAGAAACCTGTTTTTTTCACGCTCCTCAAAATTTCATGAAAACTTACACTTATACCCCAAACCACATCGAGACGGCTGCAAACAAGCAGGGCTGCGGCGAAGCCACATTTGAAGGGAAAAAAAACGCTGTTTCGAATACCAAGTGCCGCGTCCCAGGCTCCTTGCGTGCGCTGTTCAGGAGGGCGTCTTTATACTTCACCTCGTCTGGCGATCACCGCCATCTCATATTATTTTCTTCCGCGTGGCGCGAACCCAGTGTGAAATAAACACTCTTCACGGCAGCCGTGTCGGCAGTCGTCGTTCCCCCGCTCCCCATGCTGAAACACAACGAGGGCAGAGCGAGGCACGCTTTACGAATTATCAACGGCGACTCTCGGCGAACGGGTGGATCGGTCAGCTAACCGCTCGCAGTAAGTTCATTTCACGGGTGATTATGTTCGAACCGGGCGCACTTTACTGATATCAACATTTTAAATAAAGTGTTACTGCTCCTCTTACTCCTCCTCATCAAACGCGCGCGGAGAACGGACGATGGGAAGCTCGGGAGGCTCGGCAGTGCATATTTGTCCTTTTGGGAATTTTGATGAACGGACTTTAGCTACTTCCTGCCGGGTATATTGTTTCAAAATCTCGCGGTGCTTACCTTCGTAGGTGATGGACTTCGCTATTGGCGCACCAATGCTTTTTGAAAACGATAGTGAAAGCATGATGGCTGAGTGAACAGTG
>JABSTR010001864.1:0-51220 GCA_013339765.2 Haemaphysalis longicornis | reverse complement strand
ACTGGAACGCTTACCCTAACACCAACGGGACGAGCTACACTGCGACGGCTGGGATATGCCATACCGCCACTGCAAGATCATAAGGAGCGGGTTCAACTCCAACTCAGACAAGCCATCAGGGTAGCCCCCATCCCAAGAAACATGCACACCACAACAAAGCTCGACGCACAGCAAGAGTACGAGCCATCAATAATAAATACGGCGACAACATCCAACAAGGTATACGGACGCGTCTCTATACAGAAACAAGCCAGCCCACGTCGTGTGTGTCCCCAATGCAGCAGGGCAAAGTAACAACTGCCCTCACCATCCGCACAACATCAACGGAAGCTGCTGAAGAAGCCGCTATTGCCCTGGCCATCACGACGGGATAAGATGCAATTACAATTTGGACGGATTCGCAGGCGGCGTACCGCAGTTACCAACGAGGCCGCATCAGCAAAACGGCACTTCAAATTCTTAAGAATACTGCCCACATACCTGAAACGCGGCTCATCTGGATACCTGGTCACAAATCTCCCGAAGGTAATGAGGCGGCTCACGCCGCTGCCCGCGCGCTTATACACCGGGCCATTACCGTAGAGGGACAAACACCGCTTGCGGCTCCCGAAACAGAACCGCTTGTCAGGTGTGCTGACATTCTCATTTACAACCGCCAAGGCCGAAGAACCTTCCCGACTCAGCACTCCAATTAACAAGAGCAGAAGCCACCACCCTTCGAAGACTACAGACAAATACGTACCCCCACAGAACCCTACTCCATGCGTTTTACCCCACCCAATACCCGTCTACCTGCAATTTCTGTCCAACGCCCGTACACTGTACCACCAGATTTGGGAGTTGCAGAAGACCCCAGGCCTTGCCCCAATAACCCTTCCCCTCCTACAAGCAGCGGGTGAACCGCCTGACGAGCCCGGACCTTGGGATCCGGCGTGAACTGGTGAAGAGGGCCTGGACCGCCAGCAGAGCTCAGGGTATCCCTGAATAGGGAAGCCCCCCACCGGGCGGGTGCCCTAACATCTGCACCAGCTTGACAAATAAAGATTTATTCATCATCATCATCATCTCAATCAGCAGGAATGAACATCGAAGTGGTCCACGAATAAGGAACGCGAGCGACAGCGCCGGTCCCTGTCCATATCTCAACTGTCACACGCGGAACACGCCACTTTACAGAATGTTACGAAGCCGAGCTCGCCCATGTTCAAGCTCCCCCAACGATAAATGATTGAACGCTGACATTCAATCCGTTGTGTTAACTCCACTTGCATGTTATTGTGGCTGTTGTTAGCGTCGTGTTGTAACGCGCCTGTCCGGCTTGGACATGACGGTCTGCGGTATGTACATACATAAAAATAATAAAATATCTCGACTGCAGACGCCCACCGTGGCAGAATGAAAACCGAGATGCTCACGACGAACACGCTCCATTCTAAGCATGTCTCGAGTGGTTGGGTCAGTACTCTCGAATACTATACAAGCACAATATGAGCAGAGGAGTCAAAAAGAAGGGTAAAGTATGACATTTCTCAATTAGATTAGAAGGAATAAACTACAAACCACCAGACGTAAACAAACAGTAGCACTGACATCGAGGCGACCGCCGTGTAACAAATGCAGACTCACGCTTTCTTAGTGGCTTTCGTAACGTGTCGTGATTTGTCGAACTAACAGAGTTCACTGACTTCACTCGGAGCACGGCGACAATCCTCTTCTGTCTTCACGTTTTCCCCCGCGGCTGCGACGGGAAGCTGCAAAAAGCTTCGAACCTGGTATGTCCTCCGAACCTGGCATGCCTTCCGGGCAAGCTCTCCGGCATACCCTTCGAACCTGGCATGACTGCTCCTCAAACTGCATTGCAAGGGTGCCTGTATTGTTCTAAACAGTGTACACTGCAGTTTTCCGGACTTTATAGCGGTTACCGACCAACGACATAAATGATTATGTAGCCCTTAGAGGGCTTCTTGAATAAATGTGAACATTTCTGTAATATCTCTTTTCCACTCAGTAAGGAAAATGAAAGGTCTCTATGCGCAGAAAAGTCTTTCCAGAGAAAAAAAAAAGATGTAACAAATTTACCGACCCATTTCATTGACGTCAGTGTCCATGCAAAATTTTCGAACACATTTTATTTAAGCAAATATTGACCCATCTTACTGTAATAATGTATTGATAAAGAGCAGCACAGTTTTCGCAAGGGTTTTTCTTGTACGACGCAACTTGTAGAGTTCTTTCACGAGCTGGCTTCCAACGTTGATGAAGGTGGGCAAACAGATTGTGTGTTTTTAGATTTCGAAAGGCCTTCGATACCGTGTTTGCACTCTCTTCTCCTCGCTAAATTACAGACTTTAAATTTGACCAAAATGTGCTCATCTGGATAACCAATTACTTGTTGAACAGGCGTCAATGCGTGCTTTTAATGGGAAGTGTTTATCCTATGTTTAACGTTACATCAGGCGTGCCCCAAGGCTCTGTCCTTGGGCCGCTTTTATTTCTAATTTTTGTAAATGATATTTTTGTGGGCATTTCGTCACGCATACGTTTATTTTTGCCGACGATTGTGTTTTATATCGACAGTTCGGAACGAAGGTGATGGTGCTTCTTGCAGAACGATTTGGATTGTATTACGCGGTGGTGCCAGAGGTGGCAATGACGTTAAAAAACCCAAAAAAGTGCGTTTCACATGCGTGTTTCCTCCAAAAAAAAAAAAGAAACCAATATAACGGCGTACACTATAGATACACATACTGTTACTACCGAACCAACATGGAAATATGTTGGCGTTGTTTTGTCGCATAATTGTTCATGGAATGGCAATGTTGATCACGTTGTTGGTAAAGCGGCAAGGGCTCTAAATTTTATTCAGAGGAACCTAAGATGGGCACCCCAAACATTAAAAAATACAGCCTACCTCACATGTGTTAGACCGATTTTGGAATACGCATGCCCTGTGTGGGACCCGATGCAGGCGAACTTGATTGATAAGCTCGAAAAAATACAGAACAGAGCGCGCGGTTGTTTTAGGGCGGTACAAGCGGAGCGACAGCTGCACTGCTATGAAAGCTGAATTGGGTTGGGAATTGCTTTTTTGTGCAGGAAAAAACTGCGTTTGAAGTTTTTCTTTTCTGTCTTTCATGGGCAGACTGAAATTGCCCGTCATAACTATTTCAGTGTACCCAGTTACATATCTAGTCGACATGACCACCGACACACGGTGAAAGAGTATTGTGCAAGAACAACCATGCTTTACAATTCCTTTTTTGCGATGACCATTAGAGATTGGAACCGGCTGCAAGACAAGCAAGTGCGCTGTATGAACAAAGAATTGTTTTATTCCAGTCTGTAACCCCCCTGCTGTAACGCCTTTTTTGGCAAAGCGGGGCACCCACCGAATAAAAAATAAAGAAATCGGTAACTTACTGATCTGCCTGATTCGGATGAGGTAAAGACTTTCATTAAACATCAATATTCTGGTGCCAGGGGCACAGACCCGGTAACCGGATACCTCAATCAAGGGCCCTTGGGGTCTTCCGGCTGCGCTCACCCTCTCCACCAACGTGTAAGCATGGGGGTGCGCGGGCTGCACAGCAACTCCACCCACTGCTCAAACAGATATTGAGGCTTGCCGCCGCATGTTTCCGGTCTGTCTAAACACGGAGCTGCTTTTCCGCTTTTTATAGGTCTTATTTTCAGAGTTCGTTATCTATGTGAGTAAATAATACCTACTCCCAAAAGTTTTCGGCCATCAACAATATGCTAGTTGCGGGGTACACCTTTCAATATTGTTGTTTAGACTTATTTGGATGAAATTTCGAGCATTTGTTATGACCGTTTGGTATTTAACTTTTGAGGAGCGATTTCGCTTATTGCAGGTTAGAGTTTTCCATCCTTGTTCCTCGAGTAAGCGCGGACATAAAAGGCTTTGATGTGCGTTAAACTATCTGGCGTTTTCATGACAGTTAGCAGAGTTAGAAATGCATTCTAAAGAAGTATGTCCGTATGTGAAACTTCGGCAGCGTGCCGTAGGGTAATCAACCGAGGGAATGGATTAATAATTTGAAACATGTATATATTCAGGTGAAGACCCCCTTGGTACTGCCGTGGTTTTTCCTGAAGCTCCCTCTTTAACAAAAGCTCTAGCTTAGTTTCAAAGTCGCGCAAGAAAAGCAAGCATAGCCAGAATAATGGCTACGTATCTGCTGACTTCGCTGCCAATGTTGCCGAAAGACGATAGTCTTCGGCCGCTTAAATGCATCTCTTCTTTTCCCACTCACCTCTGCTCTCGCTCCTCCCACGGTAACAGGGTGGGGGTTTGCTCGAGTCAATTGAATTTGCCGCATTCCACTGCTTGCGCGCCATCTACTGGAACATTGCGTTAGTGTTGGACTTAGGATACCGCCACCGGTCCAAGGTAGCACGCCATTTTTTTGTTTTTTTGGGGGTGAAAGCATAGTTTTCCACGCGTACGTATTTGCCGTAGGAAAGTTTAGCCTGCCAAGTATATTTAATTAAAAAAACACAGGAAATACCAATATTCCTGACACCTGTATTCAGATTTACAAGTTTGGCAGAGTTTGGCTAATATAAACTTCTCGTTCACGAATTTCTTTATATTTTGTTCGGGCGGTTTTATCGGGGACAAAAAGAGGGGCGAGCGCCGCATAGACATTAAGAAAGACAAAAATTCCGGTTGAAGTAGCCCAAGAAAGCTACTGCCTTTAATGAAACTGATATAGGCAGGGGCCAGCAAAAAGAAGTTGAGAAAAAGTTTGAACGCTTACATGTGAAGTGAGGCGGGACTGCGTCTCTGCTCCTAACGCTTGCGTTTCGGCAGCGGGATCAACGCGTGGATAGATAAAATGAGTTCGTGACCGTAGTGGCACTCGATTGGCGGGAAAGTTCTTGACAAATAAACAGCAGGTATTAAGACCGCAATAGGTCCGGCTTTCAAGCCTTGGAAGACCAATCAGGCGCCCTCAATCTGATTTCGGGCAAACAGTGTGCAACTTCCTGCTTACATTCATCGTGGTCAGCGCGAACAAAAACAATACACAGAGAAGAGAATAGACGACACAGACGCTGTTTAGCAACTGAAATTTTATTGGAAGAACACGTGTTATTTAAGCAAAAAGAAGAGATAAAAAATTGATGAAATCATACACGAGTCACACAAACCATATCACAAACGCACTTTACACACACGACTTGTCAAGAAAATCTATTTCCTCATCTATTAGTGCGATAGACGGTGGCTCACGCACGTGTCGACGCTTTTTATAATTTTGTACGCTTCCGCAATTTCCCTCGTGCGCTGGCTTCTGCTTCTCATCACCCACGACTGTTTTTTCAAAGTCGGGAGCGCAACCGCATTCCTTGCAGGGGCGGGACAGGTGTGAGGACAACACTCCCTTGAGAGACCCAGCATGTTCTCTCAATCGGACATTTAAGCACCGCCCCGTCTGGCCTATGTATTGGCCACGGCATGGAAGCAGCGGGGATGGAGTACACAACTCCGCTGACTGCATTTGGTGAAACGCTTTTCGTGGTTTATCGAGCACTTATCACCACGTGCTGCCCCTCCGTCCTGCACCTTTCTATCAATGCTGGCACACACACTCCCCAGCCTGTTGCCTGCCCGAAAGACGACGTTCACGTCGTACTGCCCGGCAATCTTTTTGAGGCGGTGTGAAACAGCATGTAGATAGGGAATTACGGCGAACCGTTTTCTCTCTATCTGAAAGCGGTGCTACCGCCCCCTGGCCAGTGTTTTGTTCTCGCTTCAAGCGATGAAACAGTCTTTGCGACACAGAAGCAAGAGCCAGGCGCCAGGTGAACGTCGTCTTTCGGGCAGGCAACAGGCTGGGGAGTGTGTGTGCCAGCATTGATAGAAAGGTGCAGGACGGAGGGGCAGCCGTGGTGATAAGTGCTCGATAAACCACGAAAAGCGTTTCACCAAATGCATCAGCGGAGTTGTGTACTCCATCCCGCTGCTTCCATGCCGTGGCCAATACATAGGGCAGACGGGGCGGTGCTTAAATGTCCGATTGAGAGAACATGCTGGGTCTCTCAAGGGAGTGCCTTCCTCACACCTGTCCCGCCACTGCCAGGAATGCGGTTGCGCTCCCGACTTTGAAAAAACAGTCGTGGTGATGAGAAGCAGAAGCCAGCGCACGAGGGAAATTGCGGAAGCGTACAGAATTATAAAAAGCGTGACACGTGCGTGAGCCACCCGTCTATCGCACTAATAGATAAGGAAATAGATTTTCTTGACAAGTCGTGTGTGTAAAGTGCGTTCGTGATATGGTTGTGTGACTCCTGTATGATTTCATCAATTTTTTATCTCTTTCTTTATTGCTTAAATAAACACGTGTTCTTCCAATAAAATTTCATTTTCTAGACAGCGCCTGTGTCGTCTATTCTCTTCTCTGTGTATTGTTTTCGTTCGCCCTGACCACCATGAATGCTATCCAACTCGCCCAATTTGCTACCTTTTCCTGCTTACAGACACACAAGAAGACCAGTAACACTGAGGAGACGATCATTAGGCTCCCGTCTAACCAGACCATCAAGGATGTTCGGTGTAATGAACCTTCCCAAAGGGATTTGAAGGCACATCTAGCAAATTCTTCCTTTCCAGAAGAGGTTTAGGTTGCCATGACAATGTCTCGGACGGAGACATTGGTGTTAACGACTCTGGAGCTCCAGCAGCCACCACAAATAAAGAGCACTGCGGATTCTTCATATGGTGGTGATCAAATCGCCGTGCAGGAGGTGGTTGTTCCTTTCAATCAGCCATTCTGCTGGCTGGCGTTATTCGTACAGTAACACGATCAAATGAAAGCGGATATACAGACAAAACACGGTGCATCAGAAAAACAGTCGGTCGAAGTAATTGGCGCCACAAGACAAAGAAAGATCAGTATCGCCAGGCTTTTTGCCTTCAAAGAACGTACGAATACCTAAGTGCCGCGAGGAAGTTTACTAAGTCTTATTTTAATACTCCTTTCAAACTTGCACCACAGCAAATAAATAAATAAGACGGTGCCTGACTCGGTGCATAGTGTCATTGGTAGGAGAACGAAAGAGCTGGGTGGCCTATTTCCGGAGAAGAAAATGCACATCCAGCTGCGAGGGCCCTCTCTTGGCCGACATCGTGTACATTGGAAACGTATTGTTCGAAACGTATTTTTTTCCCTAGTGCAATGGTTCCAACATTGCTCGATTGTATTTCTGTTAAGCCAGATGAAGTTATTCCAATATCCCCCATTGAGCGAGAAACTGAGTTTTGCGTTCCGTTCGCCATCAAAACTTCTCTCGCGCTATTTTTTATCCAATGATCCTGCTTCTTCTGTGATTTATACTGATTCATCTCAAAATGACGAGAAAGCTGGAATTGTTTTTTCGCACAACCTTTAGACTGAAGGTATTCGCTACTAATCCAGGACTACGCACTATGTTTTATGGCAGAAGTTTTAGCAATAGCTCTCGCTCTACGTAAAGTACCGCAGCATGTATCACAAATCATCATATTATCCCGTTCGATGTCGGTTTTATGCACCTTAACTTTCTCTTCCGACTCTCCATTCTACCGCACATTATTGTTTTTGTCCCAATGCACGTGAAGGAGGTACGTTTGGCTTGGATCCCTGGCCATGTGGGACATCCGGGGCAACGAGCTAGCGGACCATTTAGCTAACCTCGCTGTCACAGCTCCCTTTCAATTCGGCATACCTAATCTGGCTCTGTTCACATCTTCAAGATTAAGACGATATTGGCACTTAGACGCTACTCTCTCAGATACACTCCTATCGTTTGCGGAATATTAACATTTATAGTTCGGGTGGAATGTTCATTCTTGTGGTTCTTGGCAATGCGAAGTAACCTTCACCGAGCTGCGGCTGCAGGATTCCAAGGCTAAATTTCTATCGGTTCAGAACAGGGCTGTCACCTACGGAACTATGTGTGCGGTGCCAGGTCGCTGAAGAAATGGAACATTTTTTCGCCGTCGCTTCGCCGCTGAACAACTATACATATATATATATATTATAATTAATTTCTATATATATATATATATATATATATATATATATATATTGCAGCTGAACAACTATATAAGTTGTACATATTGTTACACAACAAAAACGCCACGACGAAAAACGCCATTCGAAGAGAAGAACTGGAGGTGTTTTAGGGTGGGATGGTTGTGACAACTATAAATGCGTAATATAGCATATTAAATATATATAACTAAAATATATATATATATATAATATATATATATGCATTTTTCATGAGGAAATTTAAAAAAAGAGTCTAACGCGAAGGAAACCAGGGCATAGTTTGTAGTGTTTCTTTTTTTTTTCTTTGAGAGGAAGGGGCTCTAAGTAATTAATTTTTAGAAATACAGCCAGTTGACGAAAGAAAAGGCTCGAGCCCGTACCCACGAGGGGCATCGAACGCACGCCTTTCGATTCGTCGGCTGACTCTAGGTAAAACATAATTATACGGGCGGCGCTCTGCGCGCTTTTAAAGCAACCATTTCAACGCTGCCGCAACATAATAAAAGACTGGCTCGAAAGCGAGGGTCCAAAAACCTTTACAAAAAATGCATTGCACAGCGTAGCATAACGAGGGCTTCCCGCCAGTTGCTTGACACTCACGCCCCGGGGCAAGTTGCTTCCTCCCCTGGGGCGCTGCTTACAACCCTTTTCATATTTGGTAAATATTTATATAAAAAGTAAGCAAACAGGTCGCCTGAAAAATGAGTATCCCCCCTCGAAACTTGAACTAATTCTGATTAGGCAGTTTTTTCTTCTTTAGATACTAATTAAAAAAAAATTTATCTATACGAGTGAAAAAAAAAAAGAGCTTCTTCACACTAAAACAGGGTCTTTTTACCACTTTTTTATTTGATAAAGGGCCCCTGTAAGGTATATATATATATATATATATATATATTTATATATAGGCTATATATATATATTATATATATAGATAGTCAAAAAAGTAAAGACGTTTCGAATCGGATACACAGCGGAAAGAAGAACAATAACAATTTTTACAATGTAGAGATTACATTATTATTTTTATTAATTACGTAGCGGCAACCAAAGACAGCCCTTGTAGAAACCGCGCCCGGACCGACTAGAATATATAATATAAGGCGTGATATATATATATATAATATATATATATATTATATATATCCTATATTTATTTATTCGCGTAAGTAGTAGATTAGATCTGACTTACACATCTGGGCGCTGTGTTGCTTCCAGGTCTTTTGCTGTAGGCAACAATCGGCTTTACTTTCCGCCAGTTATTTCTTCTCTTTATTATCTGTTTTCCTCACGAGGAGAACCTTCAGCTGTGAGCGAGAGAGAGAGAACTGTTTTTTCCCGGCATGACCTCAGCAAAATCATGATGTAACTAGCGACGGCATTACGCCCCTCGACGACCCAAGGGAAAGGGGGACGCGAGAGCTAGGCAAAGAGAGAAAGTTCCCTTCTTCCCCGTGTAGTCTGAGTTAGCGCCCAGCTACCACCCTCCGCTAGGGCTCGTAAAGTGAAAACAGAAAGTGAAGGAGGAGATTTCCGAATTCCCCGGTATCGAAAGGCGTGTCAGAGTCCCCCACTTGCTGTGTAACCAATCCGCACGAAGCTACTCTTTCTCACGTAATTAATAAAATAATTAGGATACTAATGGTAAAAAAATCAGCCGCCCAGATAACCTTGGCAGGGGCAAACACTGCGAAAGCACAGCCCTCCCCACTTTCCCCCTTACACCTGACGCCGGTTTTCTTTCTGTATATATATATATATATATATATATATATAGAATATATATATATATTATATATATTATATATGATATATCTATATCTTATATATATATATATATATATATATAATATATATATATCTATTATATATATATATTAATATATATAATATATATATCTTCGTATATAACCCAAGACACCAGAGATATATAGTCGTGTTATCTTCTATATACTCGCCTCGCCGGGTCCTATAATATATATATATATATATAGATATATATATATATATATATATATATTATATAATTTTATATCAAGGTAAAGTTTTTTTCTCGTATATATATGTAGCGAATCAGAATAGGAAGTGAATGCACCAGAAAAAAAAACAGAATAGAATAGAAAGGGGCTCATTGAAAATAACACAGAAATAAGAGTTGGCAGTCAAGAAAACCTCGGGAAGCAAAGGGGAGGATGTCGTAGGTCATTTAAGCAGACGAAGAATTTGGAAAAAAGAAAGAAAGTGGAGAAAAAATGCCCAGAAAAAATGCCCACCAGATGGGATCCGAACCCAGAAAGTGGAGGGGAAAATCTCCCCGCCGGTAGCGTAGTGCTTATCGCACCAGACCGGTATTCTGGAGGTCGTCGGTGCGGATCCCACCCGGCGGACATTTTTTCACCACCCTATTTCTGACTCAAAAACTCTTTCATATGTTTCTATGACCTACCGCATTCCCCCCTTTACTTTCCTATGTTTTCTTGACTGCCAACCCTTATTCTGTTTTAATTCGTCGAGCCCCTCAATTCCCGTTTCTAATTCGCAACATGCATAGGGAGGGACACTGTTCTCGCAGTCTTGGTGAACAAGGTAGCTTAAGAGGGTTCAACGCTGGTTAACCACTCACGAGATGTTGTAGACACTTGAGTCACAACCCGGGGGTTAAAAAGGAGGTCCCCTCCACCACGAGTAGTCCGAGTGGCGCTGGCTACCACCCCCAAGTGCAGGAAACAAAAAATACCTTAACATAAATATCCGAGACAGTGGTGGGGAAACAGCCCTGCCAGTGGCGTAGTGGTCATCGCAGCAGACCGGTGTTCTGGAGGTCGTGGGTTAGGATTTCCCCTCGCGGGCATTGTTTCACCACTTTCTTTCTGACTCAAAAAATTCATCTGTTTCTATGAGCTACCGCATTCCCCCCCTTTGCTTTTCGAGGTTTTCTTGACTGCCAACCCTTATTCTGTCTTAATTCACCAAGCACCTCATTTCCCATTAGCCCAATAGCACTGGCAATGATGACTGCAAACTTGATATGGGTCTTTACGAAGTCCCTCGTCCCGTATCTTTTTGTTCGGCTATATATATACACAGAATAAAGGTTGGTAGTGAAGAAAACCTTGGAAAGCAAAGGGGGAATTATTCATTTTTTTGTAGATATTGCGATCTCATAAGGAAACCTTAGCAGGGTGGGTTACCTCTTTGTAACGAGTACATAACCTGACACAGAATTATGTGGAAATATAGTCGATGGCAGGTAATAGCAAAAAAGACAACAACAATTAAAGCAAGTGCGACTCGAGTAAGGATAATGAACTTAGTGAAACATCATTCGCAGGTCATTCCAATCTACAATGGTACGTGTGGAAAAAAGAATATTTAAAACATTTATTTCGCGGAACAAGTGGTGCAATCATGAGGGAGTGCCGTTTTCTGGTAGCATATCCTGAAGAGTGGGATAAAATGTGCGACGTATCTACACGGTAGTGTCCTTTGACTAACTGAAAAAGAAATGTTAAGCGACAGATGCGATTTCTCTCGGAAACTGATCGGAAACTTCTGTTTAGGAGTTCAGTAATACAGAAGCGACCAAATGAGTTTAATATAAATCGAAGTGCTGTCTTTTGTATTCTTTGTCATTTTCCTAAATTATTCCTAGCGAAAGCGTCCCAAATGACGACTGCGTACTCCATTATCGGGCGAGTTATTGAATTGTACGCAAGAAGGCGTAGATCCCGGTGTGGCGGACTTTACGAACGCCTTAACGAAAAAAGTTTTCGAAGACATTTTGCGGCTACAACATCAATATGCTTCGTCCGAGAGAGCTTATTGAAATCCAAACACCGACATTTTTGTACTCCTGTACTTCTGAAAGTAAAACGTTATTTGCTTTGTAACAAAACAAAACCGATCGCTTTTTATGCGTTATTCTCATCAATAACGTTTTTTAAAAGTTTATGATATTTGCCTACTTATCGCACCAAGAAATTACTTTCGCAAAGTTTTCGTTAGCCTGGCCTGAATCTTCAACGGAACTAATTTTCTCATATAATACACAATCATCAACGTATAGCTTTACTGGAACTGGCAGGTGTATGACAATGTCATTTATAAACCGCTAAAATAAGAGCGGACGTAGGACCGATCCCTGAGAGACACCGGAATCAACTGTTACTTTGCCTGACCAGACTTCATTCAGAACAACAAATCGGTTACGGTTTCGAACAAGTAGGCTTTGATCCATCTTAGTAATTTTTTAGTTTCTGAATATACAGTCTAATTTGTGCAGTAATTTAGTATGCGAACTTTGTCAAATGCTTTAACGGAAATCCATAAATATAACATCGGTCTGTTTAACTTCCTTTCATTGCTGTTAAAAAATCATGAACATGTTCAACTAATTGTGTCGTAGTATATACCCGTGCCGAAAACTATGGTGTGCATTCGTCAAGACATTATGTGCGCCGAGAAATTTAATCAGGTGTTTATGAATATATGTGCCAGTAATTTGCACGTTGTTGAAGTCAGAGAAATAGGGCGGCAGTTAGAAATGCATGCATTGTCACCGTTTTTATGCACGGGTTTAATTTTAGCAGGTTTTCTAGTCTTCCGGTAGAACACCTTCATTCAGAGATCTGGTATAAAGGATGCATAAATTATTTGCGCACCACTCAGCCTATTGCTTAAGAAGGCATAGGAAATACCATCAGGCCGCCGTGATTGTTTTAACATCCAGTTGCAGTAACAACTTTAAAAGCACACCATGCTAAGAAATGAGATATCAGGGAAAGGGGGGAGATCCAGACTAAAATCCGGGAGTCGGGCACTGTCCTTCGTAACACTGCTTGGAAATGACTGTTTAAAGCAGAGCAGGCTATAGTTTGGTCATTCACAAGCTTTCCATCGATTAAAAAGGAATCAGAAGAGGTGCTGCGGGGGCTAATAGCTCTCCAGAACTTTTCTGGGGAGGATTTATAGAAAGATGGAAGCTGAGTGCTAAAGTACTTTTCTTTGTCTTTGCGTAACTTGCTGTTTTATTTAGAGGTATTTGTTCAATAGTTTGATTTTAATTCATTACCCGGCCTTTCTTTCCTTCGACTTTTCTTCAGTGTCTTTAACTTTCGTTTTAGGTGCAATGGCATCCCGAGTAACCCGGGGGTAGTGTTTCCTGGTTTTTTTTCCTATCATAGGCACAAATCGCTGAATACGCTCACGAACAATGCCTTTAAAGATATGCCATAATGCGTCGACACTGCAAGTGTTATTTTAAAATTGTCGTAGTGTAATCCAACATATCAATGATGCATTCGTGATCGACACGGAAAAATTGGGAAAATAATAAATCTCATTCTCCCCAGTTATCGTGACGGCAGTTAAAGTTAGTAGCAACTGCTTTATGTATCAGAGATACCTGGCACCACTTCAGCATAAAACCGGCTTATTTTATATTGCCGCTCACAAAAACAGGGTCAGAACAGACTGCTGAATCATTTTGTATTCTAGGTAGAGGTCGTTCACAATCTGCAATAGATCAAAGCTAAACGCAATTTCAAGGATTGCATTTTCCACAACATTGTCTGGGCGGGAATGACAGCGCGGCCCAATTTATGTTTGGCAAGTTGAAATCCCTGTGAGAATACGTTTATTCGTCCTGTTTTACGTTGCAACTTAGGTAATCTTTAAATGTTTTAAATAACCAATTGAAGAATTGGGAGGCCTATAAATGGCTCCAAGAACATATGCAAGATTATTAATAAACACTTTGCAAAACACACTTTCCATCTCTTCCACATCAGGCATTCTCATGACCTTCATGTGGGACACTTTGAGATTTCATCTCCCCTCCCTCCGCTTCCTCATGCGGCCTTGAGCCATCCCTTTCATAAATGTTCATTTGTTTGTTTGTTTGTTTGACCTTTAAGAATTTTTTAAAAGAACGGTGACCCCTCCTCCTCGGCTCCAATGATCTCTACGAAAAGCATTGTAATTCTCTGAGACAAATTCACTATCGTATATATCCTCCGTGTAACCATATTTCTGTGAGGCACTACTATGTCAGGACCGTGGGAAAGTAGCACACTTTCTAGCTGGGCTGTTTTAACTGCACTTCAGCAATTGATATTTAAAAAGGAAAGGGGCTTCTTGGTTCGTCCTAGTTTTGTTTTAAAGGTCATTTAACAGTCTTGGAGAATTTGCACCAGCGTGTTCCTTTTTATCATTCCAAGTGACATAGTCCTGTTCACGCTTAATTGGTCAAAGACTAGCTTGATCCACGACTAGGGGGTCGGGGGTCGGATCCTACCCGGCGGGCATTTTTCACCACTTTCTTCTGACTAAAAAAATTCTTCATTGTTTCTATGACCTACCGCATTCCCCCTTTGCTTTTCGAGGTTTCTTGACTGCCAACCCTTATTCTGTGTTAATTCACCGAGCCCCTCATTGCCATTTCTGATTCGCTATATATACAGGTTGATCAAAGTTAAGTCGACAGGTTTTTTTTATAATAGGCGCTTAGATTTACGCGAAGACCACCTGTACAGTGAGGTTATGTGCCCATGGGGGACAGTATAATAAGGAGGTAATTAATTGATGTAGGTGGCTTAATTAATTAAAATTGATTAATTAACTTTTACTGGCTGCAGTAACTAGGCATGTTTGTATTGGAAAGTTAGGTGCAATCGCGTTTCTACGCAGTTTCAAATGACAGAATTCTTCTAGCGCAGCCGTAGTCCGAGATATAAAATGGCGAAGTTTATTACAGTAACATGTTACATACATGACTATTACAGGTACATGTTCACACCAGCGCTTGGAAATACGGCAACATGTGGAAAAACCTTAAATTCTCTTAATAAAACGGAATATTCCCCAAGACACTACTCAGCACCAATTAAGCATACGGCATCGAACTTTCAGCAAAGCCGCTTGCCGATGCCTTCACCGTTATTTTATTGACGTTTGTACGAAGTAGAAAATGTACAAAAACGAGCCTTGAAAACTTTCGGTACATAGATAACTCCATATTTCTTGATCCTGTAAGATACCGTGATAAGTGATGCAGTGTTAGGGCTCAACAATAGCAGCGCGCTTGATATCGGATGACATCCAAGTAAAACCATTAAAATACGTTATCGCTGTTTTTGACACCATATATTGCTCAACATATTTAATTTGTCTATTAGCCAAAGGTGTTTTTCCTTCAAAATGCAGACCGCTCGGGTGACAGTGCTTCATAAAAAGGGAGACAAAATGATATGGGAAATTATCGAACAGTTTCTATACTTCGAGTACTCTCAAAATCACTTGAAAAACTTTTTCTAAAACGCTTGACTAGATTCGACCAAAACCATACCATAATAGGTCGATTGTCAATATGGCTTTCGTCAGGGCCTTGGAACAGGAGCTTGCGCTTATAGATCAAAAAGAATATATCTTGTCTCAATTAGACCAAGGAAACATGGTACCCGGTCTATTTATTGATTTAACAAAAGCATTCGACACATATCAACCACAATTTGCTAGTAGCGGAAGCTAGAGGCGCACGGTATACGTGGTGTGGCAGCCTCCTTCATTAAATCTTACCTTAAAGATCGTAATCAAATCGTAGCCTTGGATGGCTATTCGTCAGAACCTTGTCGAGTAAGAAGTGGGGTGCCGCAGGGCAGCATTCTGGGACCCTTTCTTTTGAATATCTACGTAAACGATATTATTGCGTATCATCATGCGGCTAAGTTTATCATCTATGCCGATGACACGAGTATATTCTTCCATGGTAAATCGGCGCACGAATTAATTGTAAATGCAAACTCAAGCTTTGCGGAAACTAGAATCATGGACAGGAGCAAAATAGTTTAAAGATTAGCGGTCCAAAGACGAAAGCAATATTGTTCCGCGCCAGAAATAAGCCGGTAATAATTGACAATGTTATTTCTCTAACCTCTGTCAAAGTGGAGGGAGTAGCGTCAGTAAAAACAAGTCGGATTCATATTTCATGAAAATTTATGCCTGGGATGAGCACGTAACATTACTCGCAAAAAAAATTGTCTCAAATAGTTAGGCCTTCTATAAACGCCATAAACATATTCTAACCTGCCTGAAAGTTATATTGCTCACATATAACACATTGTTTTCTTCAGATTAAACTATTGCCATTTGTTCTGGGGAACACTAGCTCAGGAAAAACTTGCAAAAATTCACTGGCTACAGAAAAAGGTCAATTAGAACTGCTCGAAAACATTCCTCTCCATCAGCCACACACAACCTTATTCGAAAAATACAATGTATTGCCGGTAACCACAATATTCGACTACCGTCTGTGTAAGGGTTTATAAACAAGAAGTAAAAATGGGCAGATCTTTCCTTAAACACCCTTGCAAAACTTAAACCAAACGATATTGTGTACAACACGAGACACACAGAACATTGGAGCGTTTTGACATACAGGACATCTTACGGACAACAAATGCTCGATAACCGACTACCAAGAATGCTCAACACATTTCTTTCTAGAAACATAGCATTAGAAGGTATCACCTTGAGGAATCTGCGCAATTTCTTCATCTCCTACTGAGAATGTTGTTTGGTGGTGTATTTTGGATGTGTGCTTGATTGTTTTTTTTTCTCTCGTGTAGAGGTTCCTTGCAGTTTATGTTTCCTTACGGTTGCGACTGACGAAAGCGGCAAATATGTCTTTCCGTGTGTTTAATTGGTCTTTTTATTACAATCGTCGAGCCCACACTTTCTGTGGTTGTTTTCCCCGTGTCATTGTATTTTAGTGATTTTTTACTGTATTTTAATGACATTAATGCTGTATTTTAATGATGTTCCTGTGTCACTATATTTTAATGATTTCCTACAAACCCCATTGCTGTAACGAACAGTATTGTTTGATTTTCGGACAACGTTTCCAAATGCTGTTCAGCGGCCAGTGGGGGAAAGATGGGGGAGGTCTGCGGCTCCGTCAAACTGACATCTAGTCGGCTTTTTCTGCGGCCCTCCAGCATCATGTATTTACTTGATGCGAATAAAGATCAACCTAATTGCCGTCCGCATGATTACGCATGCTAGAAGTCAAGACCGGCGCATAGCCCCTCCCTTTCGTTCTGTGTTTCGATAGCGGTTACGAGTACTGCAGATTGCGATAACGCCACCCAAGAATGAATGGGTGCCGGTTATCACTCTTTCCTGTGCCTCCACCCCTTTGTCGAACTAAACACCGTACACAGCAGGCACGTCACAGAAGGGGAGGAGCTTTGCGCCGGTGCAGGCTGTCTTGCATGCTAATCATGCAAACGGCAACTAACTTCGCCGTTTGATATCTCGACTACAGATGCGCTAGAAGAATACTGCCAATTGAAACTGCGTAGAAACAAGATTGCGTCTAACTTTCAAATACAAACATACCTGGTTACTGTAGCCACTAGAAATGTAATTTAAAAAATTAGTTAATTAGCCTCCGAAATCAATAATTACCTCCTATTTATGTGTCCCCCTTTGCCCATAACCTCACTGTAGAGGTCGTCTTCGCGCAATCTAAGGCGCCTATTTAAAAAACAAAAACTGTTGACTAGACTTTGAATGCACCCTGTAATATATATAGAATATAGAATATACTATATATATATATATGTGTGTGTGCGTATGTGCGTGTGCGTGTGTGTGCGTGTGTGTGTGCGCGCGTGTGTGTGTGTGTGTGTGTGTGTGTGTGTGTGTGTGTGTGTGTGTGTGTGTGTGTGTCCATACGCTCACCTGCTTTCATGAATGCCACTTTCAAATAGAACCAGTTGCGTGTTAACACCGGTCCGTCTGTTCACCGCCGTTGTCGTACAATACCCAAACCTTGATTTCATAATGATGCGATTGATTGATTGATTGTGGGCTTTCACACTCCGAGCCTACACCGTGGCTATTAGGAGCGCCGTAGTGGAGGGTGCCGGATCAGTATTCAACACTTGAGGATCTTTAACTTGCGTTGAAATCTCGACTCACGGGCGTTTTCGCGCTTCTGCTCCACCTGAGGAGCAGTCAATACCGCCCTAATGGAAGCGACGCCCTGGGGCGTAGCAGCAAAACGCCTTAGCCACTCAGACACGGCGGTGATTTCAATAATCATCTGACATACGTTACTGAATAAAAGTCATGTTAATAAAATTTACCATTCAAATATAGCAAAAGAATTTGATGCTCAGTTTGTGCAAGGAAACATTGTATTGAATGATCGTAACAGGCGTTATGTTAGCAAGGCAGCGACATTGTTTTGATTGGCTTCGTTCTTTGTTAAAAATTGGCGAGTGTCTTTCAGGTAAACTTAGTTGCAGGCAGTGTTCCGTACAGCTAACCTGCTATGAAAGCTCTTTCCCCACAAGCGTTGTTATTATTTCCTGGCCTCAACCTCAACAATCGTTCCATAATCAGGTTCTCATTCTCGTTCCGCCCAGTGACCTTTCCCTTTTATTTCAGAAGACATGAACGTGATAGCATTTTGGGACATTAGCGCTAAATTTCGCATCCGTTCAGTTAGAGTTCTTTCGTCGTCCATGAATCCTGACTACACTGCCCATCACCATTCTCTTATGAGTTTTGGTACAAGGTAGTTAGGGCAAGTCGGCAACGGCAATCACCAAACTAGATGAGAAATGTCTGTCTTGGATAAAACTAGCGCGAACTCAAAGACGAAGGAATTGCAACACAAGGACAGCCGCTGGTCTAGCAACTAGATTTTATTATCAGGAAGGGTGAATATAAATTCTCAACATAAACAATAATGTAATAAAAAGACAGTGCGCATGGTCAAAACAAGTTTACAAAGGTGACGATGATACCGCAACTAGATATACACGTTACAATCAAGGCACAAGATGGAGACACACGCTTGTTTGGCTTACACACTTATCACCTCGTTCTGCTATGTGGAATGCCTCCATGATTTCGCGGGTTCTTTGATCACGGTTCCTGAATAAAATGTTAAAGGCAGAAAAGTTAGGTTTGCATTGGCTGCACTTATCACAATGCGAAGAAAGATGGGATGATAGAGGACCTTTCAATGACATATAATGTTCTCTCAAACGCACGTTGATACAGCGGCCAGTTTGTCCAACATAAGTTCGCCCACAGGGTAAAGGAATGCTGTACACAACTCCTGTTGCGCAGGCGTCATACAAGTTCTTGTGGTTGACACCACAACCAACCCTTTTCTTGTCACTTCCCCGCTCTATCTTACTGTTCGGAAACATCTTATGTTCGGAAACATTTTCCTCGAGGAGCGGCGGATGGTGCATCAAGAATAGGTAATTTTTTAGGGTGAAATCGCTTAAAGAAACGATGTTTTCTCTGCAATTGATGATTTTTTTTTCAAGCTGCTGAGGAGGGCTACACAAGTTTATTTGTGGGGCTTCACACAAGCCCAGCGCCTTCAGCGGAAACCGAAATAACGAAGAAGCTAAAGCAGCATATTGAACTATCTCTCACAGGCTGCGTAAAGTTAGGCTTCACTTCAAATAAAGAAATAAAGCAATAAGAAATACGCTTTTATTATGCCGTACTACCTATCGCAGAGCCGGCGCAGGAAACGTATACATCAGGCTTATTCAACAAATGAGACCCCCGACTCTGCAGCAAGGAGAAAGAAACATCTGACAACATATATCCTGTGAAATCCGGATTACGAACTTCGCTTAATGTGGGCCTAGAAAACGCCGTATGTAGTTGCACTGCATCATCAGTACACACAAATGGCTAAAACACGTTGTGGGATATCAAAGCGGTTGTGACTATACAGAAGTCGAAAGTAGGTTGAAACAGCCCATTACGAAAAGGTCATGCTTTATAACTTCCATTTAGTGCCTCCGCGCAAGTGTGGCCGGTTCCACTCTCCAAATACCGTCGGCTTACCGGCCCCTACGGTGGGGAACGCAAGTACAGGGCAACTAATGGTGCAATAATGCTTGCATGCTGCGATCCGCCCAGCGAGTTTGCGAAATCTCTGAGCTCTACGCGGCGCATTCGGCATTACGGGGTATTATGGCTGGAGGTCGTCCATGAGTGCACAAAAATTGGGTTCTCCCTTGTAATGTCCTTTGTTTCAACACAAAAGAAGGTCTCCCAATAATGAACAATGGCTTTAAAAATTGTTCTTCGGGAAAATTTCAGCGAAGCATTTTGCTAAAAGGGTCCTAATTAAAATCAGGAAGTGCACTTTAAACTTCCTCAGAACACCAGCGCTAAGAGATGGAAGTTTGGATAACTCATGTATGCGTTGTTAGTTAATTATCCTATGTACGCGAACGTTTTTGTGTAGAAACTTTGGTTAGTCCGTGGTGTCCTCAAACTTCTTAATTTTGGATATTCGAACGGCGTGATAAAATGGATAAACGGCGTAGTATGCGGCAAAATGTTATAAGTAGAAAAGTTTTATAGGCACCATAGGCAGCCCGTCAGTAAGATCGGAAGTTTAGTTTTTTTTTGTGCTTTTCTCAGTTATAGTCACACAGTCTGCTAAATTCTGCTGTTTTTTATATGATTCATGTTTTTTTCTGCCTATCATAAAAGTGAAAAAAATGTCCGCAAGATTGTTTAGTCTCTGCAGGTTTTTGTGATTGGCCATGTTGGTCTCAGCTAACCATCCCTGACATATGCTGTTTCCGGGTGTGATGAATTGCCGCGCTATTCGGCGTTATGCGGGGGCCAAACTTAGGTGATTCTACAGTGATGTTGAACACAAAGTGTAATGCAACAGTGGTGCTACGATTGTATAAAGAACGTCGGAGCACAATAAACGGTCACTTCATTATTGCACCTAATATTGCTAATAAATACAACGGGTCTACTCAGCACCCTTGCCAAATTGCGAGCGATTTTTGAACTAAGAAACATCACGCTGTGTTTTTTTTTGTGTTCTAGGGTGTTATTGTGTGACTTTGAATAAAAGAATTAAAAGTCATTCCACTCAATTTGAAAGCTTGTCGGAAGGTCGCAGAGGAAGTTATTCGTCCGTAGCTTCATTATTATCCGCTCACTGGCTGCCACCACACCCCTTGAAATTCAAACTTCCCCCGCCTTCGCAGTGCTCGCGCGCCTCTGCCTGAAACGGCGGCCTGTGTGAGTTCTGTTCTCTTTGTGCTTGTTTTAATTGTGGTATGCTGAGGTGTTCTGCGTCATGGTTCTGAACACCCCATTTTTTTCTTGCGCGGCTGGAGCCTTTGTCCGGCATTTCTAATGCCCACACTTTCTTCTTGCGCGTGTAGCCTTTCAGCGTCATTTGAACGCAAAGTCTTCGTGCGGGGCTGCTTTTTTCGCTTACTATCGTAAAAACCAATCTAACGAGCATTCCTAACTAAATGAACCTGGGGCTGCCACTTGACGACGTATATTTTCCCCTCGAATATACCTATAGTTCTTTGCCGCCAAATCAACGGGGAGATTAGGACAAACGCCAGCGGTTTACGAGTTTTGAACTCTTATGACTATATAAACCGCCTTGATTTCAAGCCCTGCGGTACGCCACGAACGCAGCATTAACTACGGGACAAACCCTTGTTGCTCTACTTGGGTCCAGCGAGCGAGCTGCGATGACAGGCGAGAGCCTAAGTGCTCTGCACTTAACAATTACAGCAAGAGATCAGTTTAAACGCAACATCGCGCCGATGTTGGGAGAGACAACACAAATAAATTCCCGGAAAAAATGCTTGATGGGCGTCCGGCACCCCGGGTTGGATGGTTGGCTTTCTTTTCATGAGGCAAATCACTTGCAAGGCAGGCAAGGTGAACAGGCAAGGCATCATGAAATAAAATTGCGCCCACCTCCCGCGAGGGGAACCCTCTGTAGATGCGACGCATCGTGGGGTTCACTTGGTGTTTCCGTTGGATTGATTCTGAAATCGCGTGAAACGTGTCGGGAACGCGTATGAATTATTATGTTTTATGATTATTATATGTTTTATTGGCCAATCTTGGTCAATCTCTCTAAGTGGTATGCTTGGGGCTTCGCTGTCGCAACGACCTTTACGCCATTATTGTTGCTGTAAGTGGGAGCTTCTTTTCTTTTATTGCAAGGGTTAATCATTGCCCCATCATGCGTTGTATCAGTAGCATCTTGACGTAGTTTGAATGAGTCAAGGATATAAGGTGCGTTCGTAGCAGTTGATTCTGTCTCGATTTTGTAGCGCAGTGGGAAGAGCACCATGTACCTCGCGGCGTTCCGCCCACAGGGTCGTGGGATCCAAACCGGGCGCCGCTAACTAATATTTTTGGAGGGACAAGGCGATTGAGGGACAAGGTGAGTGAATGAGATGTAGTCGCATCTAAAAGGCAGAAGAATAGTAAACCCGACATTATTACGCGGAAGATCAATAGCGAAAGGTAATTTGCAGCTCAAAAAAGACAAAATACAATTACAGGGATCATTTTAGAGAAGCGTTATTTAGACATTCGGGCAAAGTATATAAAAACATCATTGAATGCGAGATTTAAGGTGTCTGAGCTGCACCTGTACTACGAGGTGCGCCGGAATGGAGGGCTTCGGATTAATTTTGGCCACCTTTATAGGCACTGAAATGTTAACTAACGTGCGCTTTCGTTTTTCGCGTCTATCAAAAAAAAAATCTGCAGAAATTCAGAGAAACATATACTAATGCGTGGCATTCTTATGGCGCTTGTCTTGAGTGTGAATCTTTCCAGCCATTTTTTTTATTTTTCTAAATTCTGTCCGACCATTTATATCCATTTATGCTACTGTAACGATTAGATGGCGAGCTTTCGCGAAATCTTCATTATTGTGGAAATTCAGGGCGTTACACGGTTGTTTAATTCCCTTAATAATTTTATATTTTCTTCATTTTTTAGTTTTCAAAATTCTTTCGACCAATAATCCCATTGAGCGCTATTATAACGATTACAGGTGAAGCTTTCTGAAAATGCATTATTGCTGGAAATGCCATGCGTTACACGCTTTGCAATTTTCCGTAATTTTTATATTTTTCTTATTTTTAGTTTAGCAGGATTTGGTCAGAACGATTATCTCAATTTACATCATTATAACGGTTACAGTTGTGACTTTCCCGATATCTGTATTGTTGTGGAAACGCAGGGAGCTACACGTATCGCCATTTTTCGTATTTCTTTATATAGTTCTTATTTCTTAGTTTTTTCGAATTTTCTGAAACCGGTGATTTCCATTTACTCCATTTTCGCGATTACAAATGAACTTCGATAGTGCATATTTTGTGGAAATGCAAAGCGTTACACGTTACGGCCTGCGGAGTACTCGGCAAGGGGGGAGAGAGAACACGTTGCATTGTTGACCAGGCTTAGTACGGACCGTTGAGCCGCGGAAGCGCAGCTCTGTAGGCAAAGAATCTACGCATCAAAAGCCCGCGGCCTTAGCCCACCAGCGCAAAGGCTTAGCCAGTTCGACTCCGCGGTACGTCGTATAACATTTGATGACCATTATTTGGTCGTGATCGGAATAAATTAAGTGGAACCTGAACATGCACTGCGAATACGTTTTCTTAATTGTAAAGCAAAGCTTCACGACTTTCGTCCAACGGTTGCGCCGCGGATGCGCAAGTTCACTTTTTGAACAGAGACACTACTCCGGCGACACACAGCTCGAAACGCATCGCGTGATTCGCTGGGCCCGCTTTCGGGGCGGCGAACGAAGGCTGCGTTTTCAGGTCGTTCTGATCAACTGATCAGCTGAGCGGCGCGTGGTTGCGGGCGCTCAGCTGATCGGCAGCCGAGCAAGACCGCCGCAAAGGACCCAGATTTTTTAATGATACTGGTATGGAGGGTGACTCTGAAATACTCAAAGCTGCTTTGAGATCAACAGTTTAACGTAAAAGATGACACTCCGGTTGTGCATCTTCCTCTCTGGCTTGCCAACTGTTCGGTTTCCACCTGATGCTATGGGAATGCAGCAATGACGAGTCAGGCCACCCGACCCTCACGTCAAAGCGAACAAGTCGGCAAAAACCATAGCAACAGGTCAGACTAGATTGAACACGGCAGTGCATTGTAAAATAGCGCGTCTTGATGAATGTCACGAACTGGAACGAAACCAGTCGCCTTAATCGATGCCTGAAAGCGCACTCAAACTTCTGTTTTCTCTGTCAATGAACCCGCACTTGAACTTTATTTTTAGATCGAAGAACCGAAGAAGAACTGAAAGCAAAAAAAAGAAAATCGATTATTGGTAATGCAAGTCATTTATCCGCACACTCGCCTGTACTCGCCGATGCGGCGGAGAGCGCGTAGGAGAGATTGTGCTGAAAGGTAAAGAGATTTTTTCCCAGTCACCGTAAACCCGAATGGGCTTGGTACCACGAAGCAGACAACTGTGTGTCACTCAGCGCCGCTCACACTGTCAGCTCCAGCCATAACGTTGGCCGGCAAGGTAAAGTGCTCAATCCAATATACTTACACAGCGGGTGTGTTGATTGTTGCTCCTAAATAATTCACAGCCGACACGTCGGTAGCCAAGCGGCAATGAGGAGGCTGCCGCCTTGGAATCGCCTGATGCGAAGTGTTGACGTGCATTCTTAATAACTAAGTTAGCGACGCCTGTTATAAGCGAGATTTGACAACTCTGTGTCATTTCGGGTATTTTATTCATTTGTGGCATTTGCAGAATAATTTTATATTTTTCCCAGTGTTTGCAGCCTCTAAAGGCGTTCTCCATCTTCATTTTTGCCGAAAAACTGTCCCGCTTATACCATCAGATATTGAGGCTTCGGGAAGGTATGCTGCATTTTTTACTGTTTTTGAATCTACACTGCCCTATCCAGGTTTTCAATATTGCATGAAATATTCAGTGGCCAGAAGCGGCTTTACAGTATGTGGCATCTCCACGAGCGGAAAATGTATACGTTTTTTGCGTCATTCAGGGTATAAAACACGCAGGTGGTTGGAAATAAACGCAAATAACGGGCTGCCGTGCGTGTCTATCCTGATATTTATAAAATATTTTGTTATTCTATTTGAGCTTTTCTTGTTTGGTGCATGCCTAGCGAATGCAAAGCAGTGGTTGTAGCGCAAAAAGTAGCTGTGTTTCCCACACCATGGTGGTGTTTGTCTGGATTTATTTTCGAGGTTTCGTTCTCGTAGCGATGTGAGATACCATCAAGTTCGAAACATTTACATTTCTTTCGCATCATTCTGAAATTTTGATCATTGTTATTTTGCTGTGAGCTTAACGCGGATACCTTACGGACATGGTGTTGTACAGTGGACCGGTTTTAAGTAACCAAGCTACCCCAGTTATAAAGGTTTACCTTATTTTACATCAGCCAATATAACCATTCATAAAGCGAGCGCTCTCATCCCACATGGTCAACCAAATACATAGTTATACGCTTAGCATTCTACGAGCGGCTTTCATGTGACTTTATTTTGTTGCCTATTTGGTTTGTGTCGGTCAGGGGTATTGATATACACAGGCGTAAGAATCCATATATGAAGACTTCTTCAGTTTTGTCCCCAGAAAAATTTCAGCCAATAGTTCCAATGAAAATTTCTTCCTGCACCATGATCTCCCACGCGTGTACTTCTCTGAACAAAGAATCAAAGAAGTACATTAAATGGTATGACAGACGGACGGACGGACGGACAGACAGACAGACTAAAATATTCGCGCTGAGGTAGCCTTAGGCAGACCATTGTCCTTTAATGGTAAGTGTAGCAATGCCACAATATATTCCTTCTATGCTTTCTTGTTTTCGACGGCACTCGAATGCCCCACCTTCTGCACGCGATGTGCAGTGTTCAATAACAGGCATGACCACAAGGGACGTACATTTCTATCGGTGTATTCAAGACGTTAATTTTGTTGATGAACTGTGCTTTACAAATTAATACAGCTGTACGGTATACCACACAGAGACCATATGAAGAAATTATTTTGTGACAACTAAACATAATCTCCTCACATTAAAACCAGATCTTATGGGCGCAAGCAATGGCGAACTGAATAAAAAACGCCGAGTTTGAGCTTCAGACGTTCTATTTGAGACACGTTGGCGACTGATATTTTCCGTTTGCATGCGTTGGAAATACATATTTATGTGGAGTAGTCACTCCGTTCGCAAATGTGGTATATTTACAAGAGTGTAAATGCTTCTGACGCGATCTTACTGTGGTACATTCGGTCTGCATAAGCGCCAGGTGTTTGTCACAAGCCGGCGTCACGAAACCGGGATATATGAATGGAGCTGATGTTAATTCCACTCCCCTGAAGTTTACTAACAGTAACTCCGTAAGCAGCGTTCGTTCAGATGCTCACAGTGATTTCATTCTGTTTCGTGTGCTTTCATAATCTTGCGGTGCACTCATTCCTGATAGCCCGCCAGTTACGCTTCATATCTCCAATATGGATCACTACCCTGAGCAAGCCAATGTTGCATAAATTTCACGGTCATTCTACGCAATACGTACGATGGAGAATTCGAAATTACATGCTGGAGTCAGCACAAAGAATTTAGGTCTGGGTCGTCTTGTCGCAAGGTGAGCTTTCCCAAACAGTGATCGGTTACAAGTACCCTCCGCTTGTATACACGGCCGTAACTAAACGCTTCTTCGAAACATCATGTGGCACAGAGAGACCAGAATTTAACACAAAAGGTAAATCAGAGGGCCATATCAGACACCACACTCCTCCAACGGCACCTTTTATGACTGGAGAAATTCCTTAATGTATACTTTAAAAAATTTGTCCGCCGAGTGATCAGCTGCTCGTTAATGTCAAAAACAAAATAAAGGTCAACAGGCAGCTTGTGTGTGATTACTAAAACGGTCATTCTTTGATTTAGCTCCGCATTTTTAGGCACAAAGATAGTTAATTGCCCCCCTCCTCGCTCTCCTTGTTATGGAAAATATCAGTGCATTTCGCATCTACTTGGTCTAGTGAGTTCAACCTTGGTTAAGGTAAGACGAACGTCTCTAGGATTTCCGAAGCTGCACTGGGTTTTTTCAGCTATTACGTTGCTCCCGGACTTGACAGACCATTTATTGTTCCGTGGTTTCATTACGTCTCCTTGGTCCATGCTATTAGGCGGGAGTGGGCACATATTTAACGACCCACAGACTTGGAATATACTTAACATGTTCGCGTGGCCTCTATTTCTATAAAAGGCAAAAGTTATTGTCAGATATTAAGTAATCAACTCTCCGGCTGATATTTTTCCACAACGTACACATTCAAAACAAGGCCGAATTCGTTGTCCGCGCTGCAAAACGAAACCAACCTCTACTGTTCCAATATCAGGTTTAAACTAGGCGTCAATAGAATTCCCTTGCGCCTGAGATACTCGGAGGTGACAGTGGTGATATCCCGCTGCCGTCGCCGACGCCCGTAAGAGCGGTCGAAGAAGCGCGCAGTACCGCGTCCCCCGTTAGCTCTTGTTGGCGTTCGATCACTCTAATCAGGACGCAGATGTTTCTTGAAGTACTCTAAACGGAATATTGGTTTACATACATCACCATAACATGACGTTTAGGGCGCGGAAACGCAAAAAGAAGCGAAAGAGAACCAAAACACTCCATCAGATGCGCAGCGGGCATCCCGTGGGCGCCGCAGAGAAGTGGTGGCAGGCGGCGCAGCGATCGCGAAGCTCGAGGCGTATACCACGAGGGTGAAAGCAGTTTGACCGTAGGCTTACTGCTTCCGGTTGCCAATGAGCGGGAGTGTGGTTCTCCGCAGCGGCAGCGGGGTGCGGTAAGCCTGGAGCGCTGGAGCGCGTTTGTGCGCCGACCGTAGTCGTCCGGCGGTGCGCGTAGCATATTTCGCGACATCGTCTGCTCGAGCCTCTTGTTACGCGTGCCCTTCGGATGCGGCAAAGAGAATGCGCATGTAAGGAACGGTCAGGCTCATCTGAATAAAACGAACGCCTGCACGAAGGAACAGCAAACATTATTACAGGATGTAAACTAAAAAGAAGGAAAGCCGCATTTGGAGGGACGCTCGCGTGTAGACCGGGCTTTACTACTCCGTCGGCTCTCCTCTCGCGGCCAAGACAGGAGCCATTCTGCGTGGCAGACTGTCGTGCAGGCTGGTTGGAAAGGTACAGCAAGCCGCCACCTCTGCCATTCCGCGTGCACCGCCACCCAGAGGTCGTCCGCGGAACACTGTTGCGGTGGACGGCGAGAAAGGGCTTTTGTTATTTCCCCCCACACGTTTTCAAAAATGTTCATGTCCGCACCTTGTGGCGGCCAGTGAAGCACCATCACACAACTATCCTCGAGGAGGTTAATGACGCATGCAGCAGCGTGGATGGGGCAGCGGTCGTGTTGGTAAAAATAAAAGAAGCCGTCGCGAAACCGGCCGTCCAGTCGTATGAGTGGACCCAAGCAGTCTTTGGAGATGACCCCCACACGTTCACTCCACACCGGCCCCTGCTGGCAATACGCTGGATAATGGAGGCATCGAACCTGGGTAAAGAAGGCAGAGCAGAAGACAATATAATTTTAGATTACAGCGAATCGTGAAGGCATTACGGCGCGGCGATAATGGTTGGCTGCGGGGCCTGCGTGCTACTCAGGGGGTAGGGCGCACCGGTTCTTTATTCTATGCAAACTGCCTGCATGAGGCGCAGATCACAAAAACTTGAAAGGGTGGCATGTTGGCGGAGTGTGCATCGGACTCCGCCACAAATTGCGGAAGAGTGCGAACTGTTCGGAAAGGGGGCAGTTGCCGCAAAGTGTGAGAGGCACTCAGGAACCATTTTAATCGCGTTCTACTATTAAAGGCGAAGGTGATGCATCTCGATTGTTTTTTTTTTTTTGTTTCGCTCAATCGCAGTTGCATTTTTTCAAGACGATGACAAATGGCAATGGTGAAACCATTATTAGGCAGGCTCCGTTTCCTCGTACAGCATGCGCTGGCGCAGCTCGACATCTCTGTAGCGAATCGTGGTTCCGCTGACTGAACAGAGGTGAAAACAAACAATTTTTCTTACGAAAAGGAAGAACCATGCAGCGCATTCGGTTGCCCGTCAATCATATACAACGTGAATATGCCGAAACCCAAAAGTGGACGACCTGCCTAGTGTTCTCCGTTCTCCAGGCGCGCTGCTGTGGGAAAATCGCGTTGTGAACGTCGACTCGTCCGTAAAAATGACGCTGCGCCACTCTTCCGCCGTCCAAGTCTGATGCTCACGTGCGAACAGCAGCATTCTGCTTCTGTTCTGGGCAGACGTACTCGATAGACGTGTCGTACTTCGATAGACGCTCCTCCCCGTATTTAGATGCGAAGCATCTATGCTCGGGGCTGTGTCCCTCCCTCCCTTGTTGTCGTTGTCCGCCGTCCGCACTTTACTGCGCATGCGCGTCTCTTCAGCCCCGTCAGCGTTTGGGCTGGCGTCAGCGCAGTCCACCAATCAAAGAGATAGGCGGCGCCCGGTTCAAATCGCACGACTCTATGACCGCAACGGGAGGTACATGGCGCTCTTCCCACTGTGCTACAATCCAACGGGAGCATGTGCTACGAACGCGTCTTACGTCCTTCACTCATTCAAACTCCGTCAAGCTACTGATACTACGAAGGCACGCGAAACTGAACGTCAACGGAAACGACGAACTGAAAACTAATGGGAACTTCAGTCGACCCCATGGCTGCTTCGCATACTGCTCAGAGTTCCCCTACGGGAATATGGTGCAATTTTCTTTCTTTCGTCGCTGCTGCCGTTAGCTCACTTGGTTACGCGGCCATAAGCAGACGGCGCTCCCGCGAAGCCCGGGTAACGGCTGCCAAATGGCTGCCCCCTAAAATGACCGACACCCGCCATCATCGTTTTCGCTCGAATTCACTTCGCCAAGTAGCTGCGAATCCCTCCCGGTAGAAGAGAAACTTCCGGTTTCCGGGTAGAAATAGAATAGAAAAATTTCCGGATACACGGTTTCCGGGTATAAATAGGGGGGCGTGCACGCCGCCTAGGGTTTACACCGCCACTGATGAAATGCCGGTTGTGCTGGTATTGAGATGTCGATATTACATGGCTAAATTCCGTTAGTCACACAGAAAACAAGCGCTATTTAAAAACACAAGACGAGGCGAGGACGGGACAAGCGCTTGTTCCGTCCACCTCTGGTCCTGTGTTGTTAAAAGCGCTTGTTTTCTGTGTGATAATGAACCAATACGCCGAAACCTTTTCCCTTCGGTTAGTCAGCTGTCATCCTCAATCGAGTGGTTCGGGTGTGGGTTCATGTGTTACACAGACATCTTACTCACAGTAAGATTGATGCGAGGTGGAAGGAAGACGGACAGTCACATGTTTGTACGCAAGAATGGAGATCAAGGGCTTCCAGGTTTTCAATCGTTATGGGACGGAAGCATGCCGTTCGTTTGGAGGAAGAAGAGCGAAAATCGAAGCGTTGGACAGAGGACAAGCACGCATGGGTGCAAGAACAACGTAAAGCTGCTGGCACCGCCGTTACCGCGTCAAATTCAGCTTGTGGAGTAGCGGCGAATCCCTCCGGGAGGGACAGCAAACTGCCAGCTTGGAACGCCGGCGTGAGCCAAAATCAATTCTTCAGAGGGCTTTCAGGGGTATTTTGGACGGCGTGTGACACTTCTAAGCACGCGCACAGGCGTCACGTGCACGTTGAGCTATAGGTTTCATGTCCGTACTGATGGATGGCATGTCCATTGTTGTGGTGCGAGATTCAAACGCGGACGTTAAACGGCCCAATGGGACCTGTGCGGAGTCTTGTGTGGTAGAGTGGATTGGGCATGTGTGTTAGGCTATGTATAGATTACCGACGCAAAACCGGTATCGTGATCTGTGGGTGTAAAACATGCCATGTCACGCAGTTTGGTTTGCGGAGACAACCAAATGGCGTTGTTCTTTATTAAAGTTATTAGCCTAAACCCGGCCCTACACGAACAGTAAGATGCTTACGAGGCGGGAGGGGCACAAGCAGTTCCATGTTTATAGGCAAGAATAAAGCTTTGATGCGTCAGAGGTCCATTCACCTAACTTGCTAGGAAAAATGCTCCATCACACATTACGATAAACGTGTTTTGTTTCATGCACTCCGTGGATAGCGGCTAGCTTTGGAGGCCATCCTTCTTCAAAGAGTGGAAGAAAACAATTTTTTTTTTGTTTACATCCTGGAATAAAGTTTTCTGTTCCTTCGTGCCGGCGTTTGTTTTATTCCGATGAGCGCGACAGTGGCTTCCATCTACATTATCTGTTCTGCATTCGAAGGGCACGCGTAACAAGAGCGCGTGGGAAAACCCTGTCGCAAAATTGGCTTCGCGCACCTCCGGGCGACTACCATGGGCACACAAACGCACTCCAGCGCTCCAGGCTTACAGCGCCCCGCTGTCGTTGCGGGGAACCACAGACCCGGTATTTGGCAACCGGAAGCAATAAGCCTACGGTCAAAGCCCTCTCACCCTCGCGTTACACCACAATGCAACACCTCGCTTACACGGGCATCCACAGGAGGCGCTGCCTGTGCCAGCGGCCACGCACTCGCAGTGTCGCGTTTCAATCCATGAGCACTGTACATGAGTAAAAGGTAAGTACTAAAGAAACTGCAATGGTTCCTCAATAATAAACAAGGAACAAAGTGCGAGAAAAAGAGCGTTTTTGTGGCTTCCGTAGGTATTTTACGCTACAAATGCTCCAATGGTTGCGTATGTTTGTGATTACTCTAAATGCAGTCGCAAAAATACGCGTTTTGAATGTACCTAAATCGTAAAGTCCACAGACCAGTTTTTTTGTTATTTTTATTTAGTTATTGTGTTCAAGGCCATCACAAAAATTGCTTTGGTGGCATGGCCAATTCCCACGCTTCACTGGTCCATGCGAAAATACGGCACCAGTGGTGGAAGCCCATTTTTGGCATTTTTTAGAAATCGCTAAAATGCGGTGCCTTTCGATTCGGTCTAGCTGGTTTAGCGGCAAAGTCCGTGGAGTGCAGTTCAAGGAGTGCACAAAACCCGACAGGTTTGTTGGTATTTTGCAATTGGGCATCTTCGTGCTTATCAGCCGAATACAACTTGAAAGGGCTAGAGCATCATTCTATCGCACAAGCGCACAGCTTCGCTCCCCCCCCCCCCCCTCTCTGTATGTGTAGCACACTAACCCAACCCTGCCGATCACGGACCACGGCAGTCAGGTAGCTTCGAGACGTGAGACGACCACATTTAAACCTCCCCCCTGCAAAACGGGCATGTCATTGCTGAGCGCGTTAAGCCTGTCTTGGCGCGCGCGCCTATCCCCCACTCCTTCTCCCCCAGCCGTGCACGCATAAAACGGGACCGGGTGATGTCAGCGTGCGTAGACATGAAAGACGCCGGCCAACGTGTCGCTCCGGAAGCCCTTCGATCTGGATCATAAAAACAATGGCTAAAATGTCAGCCCACGAGAACTTCAAGAAACACAAAACAGCAACTCTTAGGCACGAAATAGTTTCGTTCTACGCCAATTTATCAACGCACGTGACACGCAGAAACCAATGTATATGCAGCCTCGCTGAAGTGCAAATAATTACGGAAAAAATATGAAACCATTGCATACCAGTCGCATGGATGTAAAATTGTCACAACTATGCGTGGAATGTATATTTTAAGGTTTGAATTTTTAAAGTAGTGAGCATACCCTTAATCACAAGAGGCTGCTTAAAAATTGGGGGTGTTCAGCGCACCGAAACTACGCCTGGGCTCTGAGGAGCACCGTAGTGGAGGGCTCAGGAAAAATTTTGAACAACTGAGGACCATTAACGTGCGCTTATCGTCGACACACAGGCGTTTCCGCTTTTCGCCTCCATCTCAAAAGCATCCACCGAGGCCGGGACCGAATCGCCGTCTCTGGACTCAGCACCACAACGTCTTCTGAAAAAATGAGGGCTGTTGAATCCCCCGAGTAAAGATCCGTTTCCCCGAAGTCCGCTGTCGATCAGGAATCCAATCTCCCGGGCTCCGGATGATTTGGCAGGCGGCTGGCTGGGCGATGGGGTTGAAGTTCTTAGAGACGCCGGTCGAATTGACGAACTCGAGGCGTTGAGGTTGATTAAATGAAAGGAAGGGTTTATATGCAGCTATTTACAGTGGGAAAACTGGGTACATGAATAATAAAGGAAAAACTGCAAACTTCAGCTAGACGCTAGCTCCGAGTGCGCACAAATCACTCGAGCTCCACAACTTCGTCTAACTCTCCTATTCTCGGAGCGTACACAAACCGCTCGAGAAACAACGGCCGAGACTGTCTCGCCGCAAGATCCGTCTAGTTGTCGGTGCGGCGCTGCACCCTAAACCTCCGACGCGATCTTAACCTCGACTAGGGGGCTCCTAAATCCCAACCTAGCGTTAACGGTCGAGACTCCTTGTCCCGCCGGGAACTGCCAGCTCAGCGCTCAGACAAGAACGATTTCCAACGGCCAAGTTCGGCCTTATAAAACCTCGAGATCACCCTCTCTCGGGAACGCCCCTGTAGCGTTCGTCCACGCGTATGGGAGTGCCCGAATTCACGTAGACAGCTGTCACTCAGCACGTCACGGAATATTCAATGAGGCGCCGCTATCTTCAGGTCAACGGCACGCTCGCAGACGAGCAAGTTCGGGCGAACCTGCGGGGTGAAAGCGAAAGACGGCGACAGTACGTCATGCTGACCAGGGCGCGACAACAACGGAGACGCCGGTAATCCCCCCACCTCCGCGCGTCGAGCTGACGTTCCTGTAATTCGGCGGCGCCGTCTCCTTTCTCAAGGGGGGATGAACCTTGAGATATGCGGTGGGGAGACGATCCGTCTCCCGTGCGCGCCGTGACGAATTAGCGTCGACTCCTCTGCAGTGTTGGCAGTGCTACGTCGTCAGACAGGGTGGCGGGTTCACACGCGCAGCCCGGGCGCCTGGCCGCTAATCTCATAAGTGGACCTTACACCCCGTGTGGGGTGTGTGCCGTCAATACCCCAATCATCATCATCATCATCATGTAGATAATTGTGTCATTAAAGCAGAGAGACCCGTTTCGGTCAGTCATGCCACCGAACTCTGCTGCTTGTTTTCTGCTGCCCTAAAATTTGGTGCCCACACACCCGTGAAGATGGGGGACTGACGGGCAGAGCAGCAGGGATGCCAGTGGCTTCGGCAAGTCAGACCCGGAACCGTTCACCGCCGACTCACCCTGAGCCACCTGGAACCATGGCTGATAGTGTCCCCATACCGACCACCGACTCCCTCGAAGGCACCGACGCCAACACTGGCGTTCCTACCGACGGCCTCGAGGGACGGGTGACTAAGCAAACACCACCGACAACGGGTGCGGCCATTCCCGGTGCACCTTCGAGAAACGACCACAACTCTTCCACCGACACAGACACGCCACGTCCCGTCCAGTCCACCAGGCTTGGCACAAGCAGTACCGCTACCGAAGAGCAAACTGGTGAGCTGGACGGTCTCCGTTCGTTCCGGGAGCATATCCGTGCTGATTTTAAAAGAATTGTTGCTGATGCCGACCAAATGTTCTCTTCACCAAATCATACGTACCGAAAGTGGAAGCAAACTTAGAGTACCTCCAACAAATCAGAAGCGATCTAATCGAATTGGAGTCCGATACTTTCCACCTGATTGAAGATTATTTAGAGCAGGAGCTTGAGGAGGCGGATCAATACACGCTCTGCTTCTTTTTCCGAGCAATCGCTTACCTCACCCATTGGATAGAGTGTCCCAAAAACAAGCAGCCTACATCACATCTACATCATTTTCCGAAATGGAAGTTTTTCTCGAACCGCCCAGAGACTTCTTATATTCGTTCACCGAAAGCCTGCCAAAAGCTGTGAAGCTGGACGACGAGAACTTACCGTCAACCATGAAGCGTGTTGAAACTGAAATAATCCCTGTCGAATTGGACGTAGAGAAAGCCCCTGAGGAAACACGCATTCAGCCTTGACCAGGTCATTTTGAGTACATGTTTGTCCCGGACGTCATGAGCGGTGAAGGCTTCCCTGAACTTGAAATCCTACCGACAAGTGCGTGCAACTACCCGGCAGCACCTCAAGCGTTCCATGGAAGTCGGCTTGATTGCGTATGGCCAGAAGCGCGACGTGCATGAAGCCTGCCCATGATGACATTGCTACTTGCGGGCAGGGCTCGTCTCTGAGAAAACGTCGTCGCCCCGGAAGCTCCCGGCAGTTGAACTTTGTCAACACCGTTGCCGCATGGAAAACATCTCCCAAAAGCAAAATACTGACGCCGAACGCGCTAAACCGCCGTTACGGTCACCGCCTACACCTGAAGACCAGCTGCCTCACAAGAAGGTTCAAGATTGAGAGCAAATTTCAAAAGGCCGTCTTTCCGTCTCCTGGAGACGTGCACCACCGTAGTCCAAAGTGTGAAAGCTTGCCGTATCATCACATGAATACCAGTACAGGTCCTCTACCCTTCGTGCCACCATTACGACGCTCGGTGCTTCTCAACATGCGACGAAGGTTGATGCACCGATGGAAGAGGAAAGGTAGAAGTCAACGAATATCACGTGACTGGTACCGACTAGGACAAATACAACAAAATGCGGATTTATTGCCCATTCAATGATTATCTCGTGGGCGGGAGTAAAAGAACTGAGAAGTTTCGAGCCGGCAATATTCAGCTACCTTCGGGGAAGGCGAGTCTTCATTGGAGACAGCCGTGCCTAAGTGCCCCACACGCATTTTCTGCTTCCAACTACCGAGCCACTATACTCACGAACTTTCCACCACTACGTGAACCTTCCGGGCGGGCTGCGAAGCGGGCTGCTGTGGCTGTGACTGAACCAGCAAAAATGTCGCGAAAATCTACTTCTGCACCGCAAACTGGGAGTGGTAGAAGCCTGAGCTTTCGTTCAAGTCTTCGGGCAAGCTATGGGATTCACTGGGCTGGCATCGTTCCGTCAAGGACTTGCTATATAGAGAGGAGAAGAAAAGTTCTGGACTGCCAGCAAGATTGCCCTCACTGCGCGATTTTCCGTAACCGTTGGTTGCACGCGCACATTGCGGCGGCAGGAGTGTGTTGCATCCCCCTTGTGGGGTGGGTGCAGTCAAAATCCCAATTATAATCAACATTATCGTGTACATATTCGTATCATTAAAGCAGAGAGACCCGTTCCGGTCAGCCATGCCATCGAACCCTGCTGCCTTTCTCTCCTCCCTAACAAGGGCTACCGAAACACCACTTCACCTCAGGAACTTCCGAATATTTATTTTGTAAAGTATTGTTCAAATGCCGCATTTCTTTGTGTGTTTGTTTTGCCTGTCTGGCTCATAACAGTAAACTGAAAATAGCGAATGTGACAAACCTCAGGAGGGCAGTTGAATTTTCTTATTGAGAGAACAACCAGCGGTTGGGCAGATGGCACGACAGTTGCAGCGGCGTCACTGCGTGTCGTTGCGCCCCGCTGGCTGCGGCACTCCAAGTCGCATCAAGGACGCTCCGCACGTCAACATGGCCAGGCAATACAAAGGAAACGAGAATTCGCAGCGCCGTTACTGCGGCAGCCAAGCAGAGAGAGGAGTCGCGGGCATGCCTTTCGCTGCGCGCGCGTTTTTGTGATGAGAGGACGCTTGATGGGTCAGCGCGCGCAGCTTCGAGTTTCGCTCACGGGCTTCCGCCGCTCCCCTACGGCCACTGAATAAACAGGAGTGGCTCCTCGCTTCGTCGAAATTCACTGGTTCCACGTCTGCGGCTCCTCGGACCTCAGCTGTGGTGGCGGTGGATCCTGCAACCGGATGTTTATTGTCGCATATAAGCAAATACGGGGCAAGCACATCATATCTCTCATTCTCATACTCGGCGTCCTACCCCTCTTTAAAACGAAGCTTTTCGCATCACTGATGGCAACAGTACGCGAAAACGCAATCCAAGAAAGCTAGTTTTACAGAATGGGAGGGCGGTGGTGGGTTTCCACGAAAGCACATTAATCGCCTCAAAAGAAAAAAAAATTACTTTCCCTTATCTGAATCGAACCTGGGTTCCTGGTGTTATCAAGCAGACTTATTTAGCATCACAGCAAGCCGGCCTAGTTGGAAACGATTCATGATTGGACTTGCGCAAAACAAACGGGGACGAGGAAGGAACGACAAGGACGAGCGCACTCCCCGGACGAGTGCGCTCGCCCTTGTCGTTCCTTCCTCGTCCCCGTTTGTTTTGCGCAAGTCCAATCATGAGACTTATTTATTTATTCATTTACCCTAAAGGCCCTTACGGGAGTTACATAGGGATCGCAGTGAAAAAAAAGAACACATTGCAACATTAAAAACAGCAACACCCCAAAAAATGCGAATACAAATACATTCATGTCGAAATGCATAGTTTCAAAAAAAGGGTACACAAAAGGCGCGCAACAGCTATCCAATTCCTAAAATGCGAGGGTTAAAAATGACCCAGGTTCAAAATAACACAAACATCGAACATTGAACTAATCTAAGAGGTTCAAAAATGACACAAACACTGAAAAATGATTTATACATTGAGGAATAACTGCAATTCTTTGATAAATGAGTCGTGATTACTGAGGGTGACGATGTTACCTGGGAGCTGATTCCAGTGACGAATAGCAAGTAAGAGTGGCTGAACGAAAAATAGGTTGGTACGCGCGAATATTGGTTGAACTTTGAAGGCATGATCTAAACGGGAAAAAACGTGACCAGCGGGTCTTATGGGCGAGGCAGCGAAGGAAGACTGGCTGTGGTATAGCCTATGAAAAACCGATAAAAGACTATAAAGCCGGCGTTGTTGTAGAGGTGGTAAGTTCAGGGATTGTTTCATTTCTGTTATACTTGATGTTATACTTCCCTGCGATTGTGCCATTCTGTTTTTTCATTGCCGTTAATTGATTGGCTGCATTTGATAATGTAAAAGACATTACAATTCAGCAGCGTAAAATTGCAAAACATGCCAAAGGTGAGGCTGCCAGCCGACAAGGGACTGGCGTTGCTGATTAAAATTCCCTCATTCTGGCCGGCCGCTCTGTTTATGGCAGCCAATGAGGCAATCCCTTCCAGCGATGTAATAATTTCAACGAATCATGCAATGGTCTCTTTTAATTACTGTCTTTCACAACGCGCATCAGCATCATTGTACAGCCTTGCAGTGCGCGAGCGCTTCAATACTGTGGAGGCACATGTGCCGTGACTAAGTAGTAAGGCTCTCCGTCCTCATGGTCGACTGAAAGGAATTGTATAGCGTAATGGTGTAATGGAAAATTATTCTCAGGTCCCCTCTGTAGCACGTCCTCAAAAATATGCTCCCTCCAACAATTAAAAAAAAACAAATTCCAGCGTTTCTCGCAAGTTATGGCTGAAGCTATATGTCCCCAATAGTACAAGCAGCCCTCGCTGCTCCATATATCTTCGCAATAATAATGTTCCTGCGAAAAATGGAAAGACAAAAACTTGACAACAGGCTAAATCTGCGTTCTTCTAACCCTTTTAAACATGTAAGATTACCGGGTCCTTCACAGTACATAGCGCTGTTTATGGGCACAAATAACGTATGAAAAATATCACGACACAGCTTTCTCTGCCTAAGCGCATTTAAGTAGTCTTTCGAAGACCGTGGGGTCAAAAGCATTACACTATCAACTACTCCCTTGAAAAAAAAAACGAAAATAGTCCGTGCAGTACAGTCGGTCCAAACATTACAATCACGGTTAACCGTCCCGGCCTTAGTTGGCACACTGTCCGAAGAAAAGGGTGCCATCTCTTGAAATGAATATATTAACCAGGTGCCGCACGAATAAATGTGCCAGTCCCATTGCCCCATCCTTTACATGCCTGCACAAGACTGAACCTTCTCCCAGTCTCCGCCATGGTCGAAACAGTTTGGATTTTAGATTTTGACCTTGACTTAGGCTGCATGATAGAAAGGTTCACATTTTGTCCATGTCCATAGAATGGGCGTTGATGCTTTTACTTACTAGTGACCCTATAGAGGAAAAGACTGCCTAGGCGTGCACAATTTCGACATATTTCTTGAAAACTTTTGTTAACATACACCTGATGTTCTCATAAGTAACACCCCGCGGTGCTACCAATTTAAGGTTTTTATCTAACCATTGCGGCATTAGCATTATTGACTATAGATTTGATACCGTGCGTTTGCTCAAGGACCTAAACAATCATGGACACTAAGGCATTCCAAATAATGTAGTGATTGCGAAATTATTAGTTATAGTTATGCTCATTCATTACTTTGCTTTCCTCTTCTTCTGACTGCTGGTTCTGCATTTGCCCTTTTCAAATTACCCTTCGATGCCTTAGGGCGTCTACAACACGTGTGTCTAAGTCAGGAGCAAAAACGCATTCAATAAGTAAATCTTCACAGATTTCATCGCAGCATTTTCTTCCCTCTTCTGCTCTGATGGTGCACGTACCCGCGTTGTAAGGGCGGGCATTTCACGGAACCCACTCCGCTACTCGCTCAGGTGCTAGTTAAAGGATTATGATGCGCAAATTACTCCTTTAAGGATGACTACATGACTATAACACACGCTTCTATGTTGTAGGCACTAGGTGTACCTTTAGCCAGCTGTATTTTCCGAGCTGTGGTAATCGTGCCACGAGGGCCAGTTTCGAAATGCAGGGCTCACTTGTTCGAATGCGGAAGTGGCACAAAACATTTACGGCTGCTCTTTGAAACCTTGCTTTTTTATATCTTAGAGCAGTAAGCCATCTTGCATCGTATCCGTCAGGATTTTCTGTCCCCCGTGTGTGCCCAGGGCATCGAGTTTCAGTCTCACTGAGCTAACTAAAATTTAGGATAAAACCACAGAATCCAGCTGGATGGCATCAAAAGCACGATCCTACATATTAGTATTAATTTCTCCATTGTCCACTACCTCAGTCACAGTCGCATTCGCGACCAATAATTCTCTCGTGGTCTCACTCTCCCCATAGCTGTATACATTCATTTAATGTTGAAAATAGGCGCCCAAGAAAGCACTAAGAAAGCGACTTGCAAGTGCACATAAATATCTGTAGATTTATGTTTCCGGAGACCCCTGTCCTTCAAGGAATGTTGACTCTGCGTATAACTCCTGCACATTTGGGTATTTGTATATTTGTTACTGTAGTTTACTTTCTGACTAACAACGCTGCAATTATAAACAAACCATTGATCTTAAAAGAAGCCTGCACTAGTTCGCGGCATCGGGGCTTTCTCACCGGAGAAGACGCTGAGCCGCTTGTCGCATAGTGCACGCCACTTACTGACCCACGAAGGTTGCAATAATTCAATTACTACGCTAAAATTTTAGGAAAATTGAAAGAAAGATCAAATGGGAGGCGGAAGCACCTTTACTGGAACGACGGTGGCGGAAATACCTTTGGACTGTTTGCCCAAACAATTAGAAAGTTTTCGGAAGAGCTGGTTTTTAATCAAATGCACACACTACAGGGCAAGTGCTTGCAAGAACAAGCTGACCTAAGCATCTGGCGCTACTTTTACACTGTTCCCAATGGGCCACAGAGGCTAGTTTTGGGACTAAGGTAGCTGCAAATACTACATTTATCATTCCAGCGAGGGCGTGACAAACGCCTTGTTTAATTTTAATTGCTTTTTCGCACAAATGTCCTAACCTGAACGTACCGTCGGCGGTAGGTTTTCGCCCCAACTGATCTAGTTACGTGTACCGAATAAAGAGAGCTGGCTAGTGCATATCGTCGCAGTTTTAAATGAGAGCTCGCGGAACGATCGTAGGCAAGGGATTTCGATTTTTGGACTTCTTATTTTGTAGCCCTACCTTTTGTCTTCCCGCAATAATTATTCGCAGTTGTCAGACACTGCTATTGTTCTATATTTTTCAGGGGTTTAGGGTGCGGAAAATTTTTCTGCGAACCTTACGCATAATCTTCTTGTGTGCGCCCAGCGTTCGCATGGCCCAAGCCACTGCTTTGAGAGTGCTGTTCCCAGCCCGTTACGACCTGTCGTAAAAGAGCTGCAGTTTACGCCTGCCTAAAAAACAACGGGCATTTGTAAACGAAGCTCATATGGCTGGTATTCCACGTATTTTTCGTGTACTTAAAGAAAAGATTCAGAGGCTCCACCTGTCCTTCAAACGCAAAGCATTAGAAAACGAACAGAGCGGTCTATGCGCTAATAGCACGTAGTGGCCAGGTAAGTCGCACGCCGTTGAAAACATGACTTGGATGACAGTATGACACGTGCATCACATGGATGTGCAGTCCAAATGAATTAGTTATTATTAGGCACTAGCCTAAAATCGATGCATGACTTGGACTGAACGTTTACACTCCTCATCACTCGGATTTGCATTTTGAGTTGATTATGTTATCAATAGCCACCATTTTCATCATCATCATCCCCAGCCTACCCAGGTCCACTGCTGGACGAAGGCCTCTCCCATTGACCTCGAACCGCTACTCTCCTGCTCGGCTCGAGTCGACAGTTTACCGCCGAAGTTCCGTTTTTCATCCCTCCATATTGCCACTGGCCTTCCCCTTCTTCTATACCCATGTCTTGGTATCCACCCTGCTACCTTAATTGTGTACCGGCTGTCGGTTCGTCATACCACATGGCCAGCCGGAGTCCCTTTATTTTTCTTCGTTCTAATGATGATATCGTTAGCTGTTAGCATGCAAACGTCATCAGAAAATCTTAGGTTACTGAGGTATTTTCATTAACCCTTACTCCAACCTGTTTTCAAACCAATGTTCTGAATACTTTTCAACCCAATGTGTTGCATTTGCCTCATGGGTCGCATTGGTCGCATTTGCCTCATCACTGCCGCGAGTGTGGCAATGGATGCCTTCCACGACTGACCGAAACAATCATTATAGGAAAGAGTCGTGACACCGTGGCGCGAGAACTGCGTCAAGCGTATTTTACCCAGAAAAACAGCGCAGGAAGTATTAGTGAAGCATCGGTATCACTGTTTTCGAATGAGTACCGGATCCCAGACAACATGCGATAAAAAATGGGATTGTTGTCTTCAGCAGTGTGTATTTTGTTTTTATCGTATCTTTATAGATCTTTAATTTTTTGGTGCATGTTTGTGTGTTTGTCGACCTGCTAATTATACCCCTGTCTTTCCTTGCAATAAATCAGTTGTTAGTAGCGCATCTGTCTCGTCGTTCTTCGTTTTTTCTCTCCTGGTTTTTAGGGCTCGTTTTCCTTAAGCAATGCACAAACTAGCCCAACCGCACATTTCACCATATTGAACATTACAACACTACCGGATTCCCACCTGAAATCACACATCAGACAACAACTTCGCAAAAAAAAAAAAAATCCGCCAACCAAGCTGAAATAACATGTCAAACTATCTGAACAGCAACGGGATAACGCAAGTGTCAGGGGTCACCCTGTCACGGAGAATTAGCTGGGTTTGTTTGTGTTGCGTGTGACTCCACGCGCGCGGCCATCCCTGCGCTGCCCCCCCCCCCCCCCCCCAAAAAAAAAGAAAACGTTTATAACTGTAAAACTATTGGTGCTAGGAGGTTCAAATACGGTAGAAAGGGTCTCTCGAACTGTATGGAAGAGTACGACTTACACAGCAGATTTCCAGACGCAAATGTAAAAGTTCGCGTAGCTCCGTCAAAGGCATGCGTCATTACGAGAAGGTTATCGAAGCTACCTTTTCAACATGGTCAGAACAGCCAAGGTCTACAAGGTCAGTAGAGTCAAAATAAAGGTACGCGCGGGTATGTATGTTCTTTCCTCAGGGGTAACAACCGTCACAGCTCAATGGAAATGAAATGTGCTCATGTGCTCATGTCTTTCGCCTACATTTTGTGTCGCCCGTGTGTCGTGTGCTAAAAAGCGTCGCTCCTCATCCATCTTCTCATAGTTGAATGGCGCATGATTTTGCTTTAGCTATTACAAAAAAGTGTTTCTGCGCTAATCTTCGAAACAAACAATAAAATAGCCTTGTATATTTTAACCTGCGTATGATAATCATGCATCACTGTATGATAATAATCACGAATATGAAGATAGTGATACGGTTCGTCTTTGCTGACATTTTTTCTGTTTTACAGCTTAAAGGGGCGATCAAGACAAAAAACAAGTTTTCGAAATATTTTTGTTTTTATCAAGTTACCTGACGGGCATAGAGCAGTAATGTTTGGCTGGTGTGCTTCGCGCCATCTAATCTATGTAGTGGATGCGTTAGTTGACTAGGATCTGCAAGAATTTCAGACATCGAAAAAGTTGACAAAAGGGTTGCAGGGTCTCTCTGAATCGGCAAAATCAGCAAATTGGCACAAAAAAACCTTAGAATATGAATTTGTTTTTATACGAACGTTAAAATAAAATAAAATGGAGCACTAAAAAAACAAAAAAAGTTCTGATTTTTTTTCTTCTTCGAACCGGTTCGAACCGGTTCGAACGGCTCGAATCGATAAGGATTGGTGCTTTGGAACCGCCCCGGAACTGAACCCGAAAGGCTTGAACCCGAACCCGAACCGAATACGAAAACAGTCCGGTTCGACGGACTGGTTGCAAATAAACAATGAGATGAGTACAAGCCGGGGGCGATATCAGGTGAAGAGGAAGGCGTTACTGCGCCCATAGAGTTTCTTAGTAAGTATACTAGAGAGGAAACTGCGCCTCGTAAGCCATGTCGTCAGGGGGGTTCATGGGAAGACACCCTTTTTGGCTCTGGCTTGGCATGACAATTGGGCTCTCAAGCGGTTTTTGGGATTTGCTTTCTTTCCTATGCATTAACACATTTGCGAGCTACAAGAAAGCCGAAATCCTCCCGTTTCTTTGGTCGCCATGGTGGCGGTGTTCAGTGAAACAGCAGGCAATGCCTGATCGCACCCGACGTTGCTCATGCCGCAGTCGAAGGGCGTATGACTGTGCGGGTAATATGCCACCGCGAAATTTGTAACCGACGAAAAGAAGAAACAAAACGTACTTCGACAAAGACAAGATACGGCAGATACGGATGCTTGTAAGGGTCCTATCTTGTCATCATCCACGACAGTTTAACGCCACGTTTTCTTTTTTCTTGTTAAACTAGCTGGCGGTCGGTGCCCGGTTCACCACAAAGGCAACGTTTTCATAGGCACGCTTAAAAACCTTTCGAATCTCTTCAAACAACTGATTATTTGAAATAAAGGTAAACTTAATAAAATCACAGTGTCTAATGAGTTACCCCCCAAATATTAACATTGTTCGTAACTACAACCTTGGCTTGCCGGAATAGGAGGCACAACCGTTCCAGCTAAAATACGCTTTACCTCCCTTTTTCTTAGTTTTAAAACATCCTGTTTTATTTTCCACTTGCATATTTGCACACTATTCTTCGCTTTTTTGTGGAACTTTGATTACATTTGCGGTCACTAAAACATTTCAACCCAAGCCAATGGTGAAACTAAGGGAGAGCGCGGTGTATAATGACGGTCCATGACGACACAGACGACCTTGATGTGAGCCGCATAGACGCTAGCGCCAGATTCCTCTCTAGTGTATACAGTAAGAAACTCTATGGCTGCGCCCACTGGTCGCTCTTAGAGAGGGTTTCATTGTTTCCACGAGACCTGCACTTCGGGTCCTGCTTTTTCTTCCTTTCACTAGCCTTTATAAATGCAGGGGCTACTTGATTATCTTTCTATATTTCCAGTAGACGGCGCGAGAATTTGTGTCGGTGCGCAAAGTATGTAACTATTGCAGTAGTGTTGTGAGATGAGAGAGTTTCACGGATATTTTCGATTGAAAATATTATCGTACAATTTAGCTGAGGAAAGATCACACCAAGAAGTTCGGCTTACTGCACAATCAGATTGCTTTTTGTGGCGAGCACGTCGGTACTGGTACAAAAGGAACTGAGAAAGTGTCGTGTAATGAATACATTTAAGAAGACAATGTCTTCACTGATCTACCTTAACATAAAAAGTTTCTTAGAACTGTGCGTCCTCGCTAAAGGTGTATTACCTTTGAGCAATGAATTTATTTGCGGGCGCTAATCAAGGCAAGATAAAGCGCCTTTGAGGCCCAACGCAAGACAACCGATCCGAGCAGGGACAATATTATGCATCAGCGCCCAAAGAAAACGGGCCATGCAGTGGAGTTTTTGTAGTGGCTTCTTCGAGGTCACTTACGCACCAGAGGGGGACGAGGTTTGACCATCAAAATATTGTTTTGCTGTTGGTGTCGCGCCCTGAGTGGTACATAGTCGCATGAAGCACCACTTACGGCGCCAATTTCTGCGCGTGGACAAAACATACTGTTAAGGGGAGGGAGACACAAATACTGGTGTATTTGCGGAAACCACAGAAGCCCCTGAAGTCTGAAGCATCGCGACAGTCGATCATGCTCCATTTCTCATCTTACTCTTGTTTTCCTTAAGCAGCGCCGTACACGATAGTCATTCTCTCCGTCTTGACTCGCTGCCGCGAGATGGTTTGGACGTCGTTTCGTCGCGTCTGCACCCTAAAAGTCCGTTCCAACGGTATCGAACCTAATTTAACGTCTCCTTACCTAGCCTAAACCCAAACCAAAAAATAACGGTAACGTAGCCTAAAACTAACCTAACCTAGTCTGAAATACACACACACACACACACACACACACACACACACACACACACACACACACACACACACACACACACACACACACACACACACACACACACACACACACACACACACACACACACACACACACACACACACATGTATATATATATATACATTGAGAGAGAGAGAGAGAGAGAAAGAGAGAGATAATAAGGGTTGGCAGTCAGAAAACCTCGGAAAGCAAAGGCGAGAATGCGGCAGGTCATAGAAATACATGAATTTTTTGAGTCTGAAAGAAAGTGAAGAAAAAATTCGGCCCGGGTGGGATCCGAACCCACGACCTCCAGAATACCGTCTGCTGCAGATAACCGCTACTACGCCACCGGCGGGCGCTGTTTCGCCACCACTTTCCCGGGTATTTATATTAAGGTATTTTTTGTATTCCGCACTTCCTTGTGGTAGCAAGCGCCACTCCGACGTCTCGAGGTGAAGGGGGACCTTCTTTTTAACCACCGGGCCGTGACTCGAGTGTCTACGACATGTCAAGAGTTGTCGACCAGCGTTGAACCCTCTTAAGCTACCTTTGGCACCAAGACTGCCAGAACCGAGGCCCTCGGTATGCATGTAGGGAATAATAAATTGGAAATGAGGGGCTCGGTGAATTAAGACAGAATAAGGGTTGGCAGTCAAGAAAACCTCGGAAAGCAAAGGCGATAATGCGGCAGGTCATAGAAACAGATGAATTTTTTGAGTCTGAAAGCAAGTGGTGAAAAAATTTGGCCCGGGTGGGATCCGAACCCACGACCTCCAGAATACCGGTCTACTGCGATAACCACTACGCTGCCGGCGGGGCTGTTTCGCCACCACTTTCTCGGGTATTTATATTAAGGTATTTTTTGTATTCTGCACTTCGTTGTGGTAGTAAGCGCCACTCGGACTACTCGGTGTGAAGGCGACCTTCTTTGTACCCCCGCGCCGTGACTCGAGTGTCCACGACATGTCCAGAGTGGTCGACCAGCGTTGAACCCTCTTAAGCTACCTTTGGCACCAAGACTTCCAGAACACAGGCCTTCGCTATACATGTAGCGAATCAGAAATTGGAAACGATGGGCTCGGTCAATTAGAACAGAATAAGTGTTGGCAGTCAAGAAAACCTTGGAAAGTAAGCGGGAAATGCGGTAGGTCATAGAAACAGATGAAGAATTGTTTGAGTCAGACAGAAAGTGGCAAAAAAATGCCCGCCGGGTAGGGATCCAAACCCACGACCTCCAGAATACCGGTCTGTGCGAGTGACCAGCTACGCTACGGCGGGGCTGTTTCTCCACACTTTCTCGGGTATTTATGTTAAGGTATTTTTTGTTTTCTACGCTGAAAAGTGGTAGCCAGCGCCACACAGACTACTCGGGGTGAAGGGAACCTTCTTATTAACCTCCGGGCCGTGACTCCACTGTCTACGACATGTTGGGAGTGGTCGACCAGCGTTGAACCTTCTTACGCTACCTTTGGAACCAAGACTGTCAAATCAGAGGCCCTCGCTATGCATGTAGTGGATGAGAAATGGGAATTGAGGGGCTGGTTGAATTAAAACCGAATAAGGGTTGCCAGTCAAGGAGAGAAGAAGGGGGAATGGGGTAGGTCATAGAAACAGATTGTGGTACCGGGGTTCTTGCACCCGGCCGCGGTTCCCAGAAAGACACTGCGCCCCCTAAAACCACACCTACTGGGAGTCCTGTTCCACCAAGGTCCGCTCCTCAGTCCGATCGGGACTTGCGCACATCTAACCAAGCCGAGTCGCCATGTTCTAATCTCGCTCATATCGCGCCCACACCCCTCACCCGGCACATGTCCATTCGTGGGATTGTCCCCCGCCAATTTTGCCGGATAACCCACCTCTCCCCCCTCCGAAGAAAAGGCCGACGCACAGGCGTCGAACCACCGAGAATGGACAAAGAGTAACTCGAAGGCATTGGCATCGCAGGCCCCAACATGAGGTCACAGTCAACGAACAGCTGTCAACAGCAAGCTTGAACTCGAGTCATCCTCCCGGGCAGCAGCCACAGGATCAGATTAGGCCTAGGTACAGCCATGGAGCCGCTGGATCGCTGGCGCCACTGGAGGAATCCCACCAATCGGTGCCCGTCTATTCAACAGCACGAGAGTGAGGAGATAGGGCTTCCCAGCCAGAGGCACGCAGCGCCGGAGGGAAGCCGACAGCACCACCGAAAAGTCCGGTTCAAGGCCCACAGTACGCAGGCCAAGGCAGCACATTGGAGAGAAGAGAGCAGGGACGGCCAGGAGCAAACGCCCTGGAGCCAGGAAGGTGGACCCAAGGCCAGGGAGTCACGAGCTCAGGATGCCACCGCGTCACGCACAACGCGCATGTTGATGTAGCAGTATTGAAGGTCCTGCACACGGTGCGATGGTGATAGCGGGCGCAGCCGTAGCGAATGACAAAATGGATGCTGGACGCGAAAGAAGCAAAAATTAACGCCCGTAAGCAAACAACTCTAGCTGGGGGAAAAATAAAAAATAAAGAAGCGCATCACGTGGGACATGATCAAGCATCAAATTCAGAGCTACGAAAAAGAAACCAAAACAAAAAAATACCTAAAAGAGGGCTGTAGGAACACGCCCTAGAAATTTAATATTACGAATGCACAGACGCTCTTGAGAAACAAGAGGCGTTGCGGCCACAATCAGATCAGTCCACGTGGTACTGTTTAAGGTCTGCTATAATAACCGAGCCTGCATGTTTTCCTGTACTGTTGTGGCGTAAAAGATACGTTATGGGAGACAGCTTCTCGCTTACAGTAAAAGGGCCCTCCCGTTTAGTTGCTAGCGACGCGGCAAACTTGTGTGAAGCGTCGCTCAGCGGGTGAGTGCTCCGGAGAACCACGTCGCCAACCGCAAACTGAACATCTCGACGGACCCGGTTATACTGTTCCGCCTGCTGGAGACGAGCAACGTCAAACTGCTTCCGGGCAGCCTGTAACGCGTCACGTAGGCGCTGGCGGACGGCCACAGCATGGCCCGACAGACCAGAAACCACCTCCGGCTCTGGAAGTGTCCTGTCAAGAGGAAATGGCATTTCTCGACCGTAATTCAAATAAGCCGGCGTGAACCCGGTTGAACGATTCGCCGTGTTGCGAGTGGCAAATGCAATCTCAAGCAGCTTAGCATCCCAATCCCTGTGTTGCTCCATACGAGCAATTAGCATCGCCTTGAGGTTGCGATTCACACGCTCGGTTATGTTTGCCGGAGGGTGATAGCTGGTCGTACGTTTGTGTTTCCAGCCTACAGCTCGGCAGTTGTCCTGAAACAATTTGCTCCTAAAATAAGTAGCATTATCCGTTAGGGGCTGTGCGGGGATCCCAAAGCGCGAAAACACTTTCATTAGGCACCTCGATACATTCGGTGTATTGGCGGTACGTAGCGGGGACAGCTCTACCCACCTTCAGTAAAGAAATAGATGAAGATTTTTTGGAGTCAGAAAGAAAGTGGTGAAAAAAAGCCCGCTGGGTGGTATCTGAACCCACGACCTCCAAAATACCAGTCTAGTGTGATTACCACTACGCTACCGGCGGAGCTGTTTCCCCACCAGTTTCTCGGGTATTTATGTTAAGGTATTTTTTGTTTCCCGCACTTAAAAGTTGTAGCCACCGCCACACGGACTACTCGGGGTGAAGGGGACCTTCTTTTTAACCCCCGGGCCGTGACTATAGTGTCTACGACATGTCGAGAGTGGTCCAACAGTGTCGGACCCTCTTGAGCTACCTTTGGCACTAAGACTGCCAGAGCAGAGGCCCTCGCTATGCATGTTGCGAATTAAAAATTGAAAATGAGGGGCTCGGTGAATTAAAACAGAACAAGGGTTCGCAGTCAAGAAAACCTAGGAAAGGAAAGGCGGTAATGCGGTAGGTCATAGAAACAGATGAAGAATTTTTTGAGTCAGAAATAAAGTAGTGAAAAAAAGGTCCGCCGGGTTGGATCCGAACCGACGAACTGCAGAATACCGGTCTAGTGCGATTACCACTACGCTACCGGTGGGGCTGTTTCCCACCACTTTATCGGGTATCGTTGAACCCTCTTAAGCTACCTTTGGCACTAAGACTGCCAGAACAGAGGCCCTCGTAATGCATGTACTGAATGAGAAACGGGAAATGAGGTGCTCGGTGAATTAAGATAGAATAAGGGTTGGCAGTCAAGAAAACCTCGGAAAGGAAAGGGGGGAATGCGGTAGCTTCTATAAACACATGAAGAATCTTTGATTCAGAAAGTGATGAGAAAAACCCCGCCGGGTGGGATCCGAATCTACGACCTCCAGATTACCGGTCCGGTGCGATGACCACTACGCTACCGGCGGGGTTGTTGCCCCACCACTTTCTCGTCCGGTATTTTCTTATAGTATGTTTTGTTTTCTGCATTTGGAAGTGGTAGCCAGCGGAACACGGACTACTCGGGGTGAAGGGGACTTTCGTTTGACATCCGGGCCGTGATTCGAGTGTGTAAGACATGTCGTGAGTGGTCGACCAGCGTTGAACCCTCTTAAGCTACCTATGGCAAGAAGACTGCTAGAACAGAGGCCCTCGCTATTCATGTAGCAAATCAGAAAAGGAAATGAGGGGCTCGTAGAAGTAACACAGAAATAAGGGTTGGCAGTCAAGAAAACCTCGGAAAACAAAGGGGAGGATGTGGTAGGTCATTGAAACAGATAAAGAATTTGGAAAGAAATAAAGCGTAGAAAAAATGCCTGCCAGCTGGGATCCTAACCCACGACCTCCAGAATACCGGTCTGGTGCGTGCGATAACCACTACGCTACCTGCGGGGCGATATTCTCCTCCGCTTGCTGGGGTATTTAAGTCAATGTAGTTTTTTCCTGTGCTTGGGGCTGGTAGCCAGCGCCACTCTGACTTCTCAGGGTAAAGGGGACCTTCTTTTTTTTAATCCCCGGGCGGTGACTCGACTGTCTACGACATGTCGAGAGTGGTCAACCAGCGTTGAACCCTCATAAGCTCCCTATGGCACCAAGGCTGCCAGAACAGAGGCCCTCGCTAGGCATGTAGCGAATCAGAATAGGAATGAGGGGCTCGTCGAAGTAACACAGAAATAAGGTGTGGTACCGGGGTTCTGGCACCCGGCCGCGGTTCCCCAGAAAGAAACTGAGCCCCCTCAATCACATCTTTACTGGGAGTCCCGCTCCGCCAAGGTCCACTGCTCAGCCGATACGGATGCGCACACATAAGCCCAGCCCAGTCCGCCATGTCTCCAACCTAGCTCGGTTCCGCCAAATCTTCTCACCCGCACATGTCCATCCTTTTGGGATTGTCCCCCCCCCACTGTTGCCCATTACCAACACTCTCCTCCCCTCCTCCCCCTCCCTTCCCAAGAAAAGTGTTGAGATACAGTCTTTGAGGATTCCGAGAAGACGCCGAGAGTAACTGGAACGTATTAGACGTTGGGGACACCAAGATTATGACGTTGTCCACGAAGAGCTGTGGGACAGCAATGTGGGAACTTGAAGATGTCCTCTGCGAAAGTGGAGCCACAGGAGGATGCCAGCACAGGTACGGTCAGGGAAGCGTCAGGGTCGCTGGCGTTGCTGGAAGAACCCATTACAGACGAGACCGTGTCCGACAGCCTCAGAATGGAAAGGTAGGACCTCCAACCACCAGGACGCAGAGCCAGAGGGGAGCCAAGAGCAGCATCAAACAGTC